>JAJIBD010000919.1:0-132500 GCA_021461705.1 Cryptotis parvus | reverse complement strand
TACTTGAATGTGAATTGCGCAATATACAAAACAACACGATATTTTTTCTGGCTAATAATTTGCACATATTTGTAAAATGTCCCAGTTTTATATTGTATGCAATAGTACTCTCTGATTATTTCAAAGATTTCAAGTGTTCACTTGTTTTATATTTCGCAAAAGAAACATATCAACAGTCCCTATTTCTATCACAAGATTGTTTTGTGAGTGATGTACAAGATTGTAGCTGAAACTGCATTGTAAACTATAAAGCAGTTTACATATATTAGTATCTACTACAGTGTGAAGGTGAAATTGCTTATAATAGGTTTTTATTTCATAATTTAATTATTCAGATGTTCTTCACAGGTATTTTATACTCTTAGGGCAAAAGGAATGAGAGAGTGTTATTATACTGTTTTTAGACAGGTGTTTAACTCAGACCACGGATGTTCCACTTCAACCAAAGAAAGTATTTAAGGAATTGAACAGTCTGCTATTGCTAAAATTCGCCCTGCTCTCTGTTCTTTAAAGGAACTAATATTAATTCAACCTTCAAGGATGAATGACCAAAATCTTTAGGATCTACTTCTTTGTGAGATGGGCATATAAACACAATAATGAGGATGAAAGGGACTACTCAAGTTAAGACAAGGCGAATTTGGGGTATTATTGAGATAAATGGCTGAACAAGATTCTGTTACACCAAGATTAAATCACAAAACTCAGCACAATTATCTCTTCAATGTGGATCTTGAAATAAAATTATTCAGCTTTTATGAAAAACAAAATCTCATAGTAAATATACTCACATGCTGTTTTCCATCTATGTGATGGCCACTGATTTAGAGCACCATTTGGGGGGAAAAGTTCAAATATTTAGATAGTGGATAAAGCAATATTTTTTAATCTATTTTCTGCAATGAAATCAATTTATCCACTACAATGGGTTGCCACAAGTTCCTCTTTTGCTAGTACATTTAAATTCCTCTTTCTTCATTTTTAATTAATTAATAATTATTTATGTGAAAGGATTATTACCATGTTTAAATTTATAACATTTATATTGAAAGTTACTGTATACCACCAGGCCAAACTACGCATGGCCCTTCTCTCCTGTCCCTACGTCATATTCAGTATAAATTTTCTTTCCCCCACCCAGTAATGTTGATTGATAGTTATAGTTTTACAGCATACTGTTAGCTCCCTCAGCTACCAACTTGTGCTCCAGACAGTCCAACAATTACCCCTGTTATCCCCGGTTTAATCATTTCATCCTTCACCCACCCTCAATCTCCCTAAACTGCCGCTCTTGGCTTTGTGACACAGTGCCCAAATTAATATTGTCCATCTATTGATCTCTGTCCTTAGCTACAGAGATGAGTGATATTATCCTGTTTTGCCTTTCTGCCTCTGGCTTATTTCACCTCAATTCCATTCAAGTTGCCCTCAGGCACTGCCAGTAATGGGCCTTCAGCACAGAGCCAGGAATAATCCCTGAACACAGCTGGTGTGTCCACTCCTACCCCATTTAATAAGAATGAAATTGCATCTAAAGTCCATATCTCATTAATGCTATCATGTTTTTATATTTTTAGCTATTCTACATTGGGATATATATATATATATATATATATACATTATATATATACATAAAATGGTGAGATCTTGTAATATCTCTTAGCTAGTGAAAGTATGACTCCTAATGTGATGTGCCTCTCGTGCTTGTTAGTTGTTGTGTATGGTAACATCATGGGCTTATTACAATCTCAAATTTTACCCAACAAATCAAGAATTAATTGAGGAAGCAATATGGACTTCAGTAGTTGAAAATATTTTTTTAATGTTTTGTTATGCCACCTGATAGCTACAATTACAAAGATGTTCATATCTGGATTTCAGTCATATAATGTTCCAAGATCAATCCCTCCACCGGTGCCCATTTCCCACCACCAATGTCCCTTGATTCCCTCCCCTCCCCAGACTGCCTCTATGGCTCTATGGCATGCGTTTTGCCTCTTCTCTCTCTCTTCTCCCTCTCTCTCTTTCTCTCTCTCCTTTTCTTAATAATTATGGCCTGCAATAAATACATTTAGAAGTTATCATATATAAGTATATCATATATATGATATATTGATTTTATTTCAAGATCCACATTGAAGAGATAATTGTGCTGAGTTTTGTGATTTAATATATATATATGATATACATATATATATATATATATATATATATATATCCCTCTGCTACATTCAATGCTCAGCTCTAGGCTGGCATTATCATTTTCTAGTTGAAAATATTTTTGATAAGATGAACAAAGTACCAAATTTGGAAACTTATAGTATAGGTACATCTACAAGTATGTTAAAAATTTTGGATGTAAAATTGAAATCAGTTCACATTTTTTATCCCTTTCAAATATTAAAGTCCATACTAGTTAGAAGGAATAAACTCTGATATAATTTAAAATTCACCTCCTTCAGTTCCCTCAGGAGCAACCAAAGAATAGATTGAAGAAGACATTGATTACTGGTACTGGTCTATCTAAGGCCTAGGATGTAATCTTGGTCTGGGATATCCACTATCTTTCCTTTCAAGAACAAGCATCTACCTGGTTTAGATGCCAAAAGGGATAATCAGGTAGATCCCTTATGCACTTTGCTTTTAATTATCTCGGCATGAAAGAGGAAAACTCTATGCCTTCTTCCTGGCAGAGCTGGTTTTGTCAATAGCTTTTCTGCCTTCAGCTATAACAGCCATGCAAATATGGGGGTTCTGCAAGTACTTTGGATTGAAGCAGGCTCATTGTATCCGTATGAAAACGTATCAAGAGGGCACTCATAGCATGCTTTACTCTCATTCAGGCTCATCGCCTCTGTATTCTGTATTTCTTCATATAAAGTTCTTTGAGGGTTTGATTTCAAGGTAAACTATGTAATGGCTCTCTAGTCACATTGGTACTGGAATTAGTCTAGAAAAGTCATTCCGCCAGAAATTTGCTGATGAAAATCTAGTGTCAGCCTCTCTATGTTCATAGACCATGATACTCTAGAGATCACTTTAGAAGTTAAGAAATTCCCCCTCCACACTCTTCTCCATTAGGCGTTTGATCCATAATTCCTAAAGCTCAGAGAGTCCATTTTACAATACTCTTTCCTGTAAGTAATAGATAAGTGATTCTCTCTTACATCCCCTCCATGAAAAATGGAAAGTGCAATTTCTCACCGTAAACAATCTACTTGTAGCTAGTCATTCAGACAGCTGTGCTCTACAGCACTTTAATGACAACAGATGGCAAAGAGGCTTCCAAGGTGGCCTGGAGGTGACATGTCCTGTTCTGCCATACCTTGAACTCAACTATCAAAAGCTCCTGGTCTTGAGTTTTTACTGCAACTCTATTAAGACTGAGATCAATGAATTATACCTGCAAGTCTCCAAATTTCCAGCCTATTTGCAATTTTCAAGATATTATTGAGAGATTAAAGAGAGATACTTAATCACTGCCCCAGTTCATCTTTCCACAGAATCAATATTGGTTGCCTATTTTAGCTACTTTGGATAAGAGACATTTGAAGAGAGTCAAAATTAATGACTCTTAAAACAAAGTATATATTTTTATAAAACTTTTTAAAACAAAGTATTATACTTTTTAAAACAGAGTTGTTATTTTTATAAACAAAGGCATGTTACCTAAAAAGCCTACAATGACTATGTCGATTTTTCCAACACTGTCCAGAGTTGAGTTAGCTCAGCAATGATTACAGAGAGAAGAGCTAAAATGGAATTTACTTTTTCATTGTGTGTGTGTGTGTGTGTGTATTGAACCTGTTTAAGCAAGGATTGTATTTCTCTATAATCTGTCAACATTATTGTTTTTATGTAATGATTTCTTCCTTGCACTGGAAATTATTTCTAGTTATTTCTAGTCCTGAGTACTGATGTTCTTATGATATAATTATATACTTTGGCTATTTCTTTGAATTTCTACCAATAGTAATCTACCTCAAATATTCTATTCTTCAGTGGGGCAGGTGACACCCAGCAATGCTCAGTGGTTACTCCTGGCTCTGCACTCAGTAATTACTCCTGGCGGTGCTCACAGGACAATATGAGATGCAGGGCATCGACCCTGGGCAGGCTGCATGCAAGGCAAACACCCTATCTGCCATGCTCTCTCTCTGGCCCCCAAATATTCTTAATTATGTTTAAAAGTTTACACTCTTTAAATAATAAATGTGTATTGATAAGTAGTGGAGATACTTTTACTTGCATATATAATATACAAATTAAACAGTCTGTATTTTTGGGAATTTGTTATTTTGTTTGTTTTTTTGAACCTTGCCATGCAGTGCTCAGGGCTTATTCCTGTTTTGGAGCTCAGGGGAATCTCCTAGTGGTACTGGTGGTTTGGGAACCACACGTAGTACCTGAGGTTGACTCAGAATTGGCTTACATGTTGAGTAAACATCTTAGTTCCTGCTCTATTCCCCCCTGACCCACAAATTAAACAATTTAAAAATAAAATATCTAAGAGTAATCATTCCAATTGAATAATTTTAAATAAATTCAGAAAAGTACATTTCTGTGGGTATGAAAGTTATTTACAATGTCTTTTTCTCTATCTATTAACATATAAACATATATTTATATGTTTGCATATAAATATATGGCTTTATTGCATAAACTATTTTTATTTAAATATTGTGATAATGTAGAATATAAGGAGGGAAGTGGAAAAATGCCTCTCTCAACTCTGTCAATTCCAAATCCAATTTAGTTATGGGCTTTCAATAATGTGGTTACAATGACATTTGGTGCATAAGACCTCAATCAGCGTATCATTTCTGAGTAAATACTAATTGCATATTCTAACATTGTATGTAATGATGTTTCATTATTGAAGTATTGACGTATTTTGCTCCAAATTTACCCTTTAGTAGTTGTTCTCCATGGAATTCTTCTGAGCATGTGCCTGTTTACAGCATTAATCTCTCTCAAGGAGGACATGAGGGACATTGCATGGTGAAGGGACTCTGCTATTGTTGTTAATTCATTAGCAATGTAGGTGTAAGGGCATCTTTTGTCCTCTGTCAAAAGCATGTAATCAGAACATGCAGTCCTTCAGATGCCTTGCAGCTCCGGCCTCACCAGAAGTCACTTTCACACCTGCCTGGACTCTGGATCCTCTCTATCCAGCGCAGAAGGTAAGTACCAGAAGCAGCGCTGAGTGAGAGCAGGGAAGGATTCAGATTGAATCATATAAATGGACTTGAAGTTAAATATAGAAGGAGAAGGAAGTAATTGGAGGTAGTATTAGATTTAGAAAGATATAGTTTACAGATTTTTTGGATAATAAGTTTTAGTATTTTCATTGATGGGAATATAAAATCCTTTGTTCATGTTGGGGCCAAGTATCATTATCAAGATTCTGTTTCTGGTTTAATAAAACATATATTAACCTGGACAGACATGGGGCAGAGCTGCTACTGGCTCTCCCTGTGCCCAGCCACTCACAAGGCACCCGGGAGGGATGGCGGGTTCTAGCCCTGGCCCGCCACCCAAGCAGAGCCTCGCAACAAGCCAGACGACCCCCACTCCATGAGGGCCTTCATTTTCCACATCCAGACTTCCCTATTGTCAGAACTTCACCCAGAAGATCAGCCTATCACAGCCTGGCTTGAGTGGCTGCAAGCGGCCATGCGGTTCATCAATAAATGCTGGATTTAGAGATGGCTACAAGAGTATGCTACCTGCACGGCAGAGCCTGGCAAGCTACCCTTGTCGTATTTGATATGCAAAATACCAGTAATACTTATAGATCTCATTCCCATGATCTGATGGAATGGTTAGAGGCTCTTTATGTTCCTGGAGCAAGCAGGTGCCCTTGGGCTCTACTAGCATGAGACAGGACATATGGAGATGTTACTGTTGCCCGCTGTAGCCAATCGATGATGAACAGGAAGACAGTGATACAGTGACAGTGATAGCCAAGAAATGAGAAGAGACTCCTCACTTGATGATACATTGCTCAAAGAATAGGCAGCAAATTAGACTTTTTCTGTACCATAAAGACAAGCAGGAGTTGCTCATCAAAGAACCCTTAGTGGACTAAACCAACTCACATTCTTCTTAATACCTGTTGAACACATATTCTGAGCAAGGTATTATATGGATGATACCATGCATCCCACATTTATAGGAAAGCACATCAATCAGGGAATTATACCTACTTTAAGATTTAGAATTTTGTTTTGCATCCATAATAATTCAAATACTAAAACACAAATTAGCATCTCAGAATTTAAAGTCAAATTTATTTCATAGCACTTCTAATACAGCACAAATTAAAACACTTCTATGTTCCAAGTAAACCATACCTTGTTATTTTTAATACAAAATTTCTGTGTCTTAAGTTTTACAGGACTTATTTACTTGAGACTCGAGACATGAGGCTGATAACTAAAGGACATAGAATTAGGTTGGTCAAATTATGGAATAATGTAATAATCATCAAATAACTTATTCAAAAAAAATAAATATAAAATTCTTAAAGTGAGCCAATCTCTGCTGGCACAATTAATGATGGTTTTGCTGAAAGGAAAGGAACTGTTTTGAAAAGAAGAATTAGATATTGGATGTAAATTGTTTCTGAAGAGCATTGGTTACACGTACTCTAGATGTCAAGATGGATTATCTGGGCATAGTGGTCTCTAGAGTATATTATGGAACACCAGATTGGAAATATATAACGAATCCACTCTGCAGAAGATATTTTTCATGCTATTAGGAAAACTTAATGTGTTATTGTAGTTGACTTCAAAAGCTTGACTACTAAGTGTTTCCCTAGTTTCACAGTTTTCCCCTTCTTTTACTGTTTTCTTTCTTATCCCTAGATAGTACCATTGCTACAAAGGGTTACATAGCTCCAAATAGCACTCAATGTTTATGACTCTCTTGAGTTTATTTGTGCATTGGTGTTATTTCCTCCTTTTTTACAAGCTAGTGTTGTGTTGAAATGTCTGGCGGCCATTGCACAGGCCCTGAGTTCAGTCTCTGTGCACCGGTGTCTCCAGATGGCATTTAGATTGCCTTGCCCTGAACCATCTTTTACTCTTAAACTTGCTTGAGTGCAAGTCCCCTTGGCCTTTGATTTCACTTTTCTCTATCTGAGGCTCATGACTGTGGATTTGCCTGACTGTTTAGCCCTTTGTCCTTATCTATTAATCTTGCCTGGGAAAGCAAGGCTTGCTCTCTGACCTCAGACGCAAGGCTTTCAGGGTGAGGCCTGTCTCTTCCCAATGCAGGTGATATCTTTTGCCTGACATGTCCATAAAGAAATCAATGTGACCTATAGAACTGCTGAGTCTGGTAGATGGAAGGGGTCTTCATTAGGCCATCTAATCTCTAATCAGATCTTCTCTAGGTTCTAGCAGGTGATGTGAAATTATTAATGGTCTGTTGATCACGGAGGTTGAAGGAACCCTCAGGAAAACAAATGCTTCCTTTCTCCTCCTGCCAAGACTTACCTGGTATCTATTATCTCCTAGCATTTGCCTGTTCTCTCGCAGCTATTGCAAAGTCCTCTACTCTCCCTTAGGCTCAGATACCTTCTTCTATCAGTAGTGATGCCTCCAATTAAATCTTATTCTAAGTCCTCCAAAACTTAATTTCTTTGTAGAAGTATTTACTTTACTCTTCCTTTAAATTACCTTTATAGTTATAAAAATATTGCGTCAAACTAAGTTTTCCTTTAGTGTCTAATTACGAAGAAATAATGCCATCATTTTTCTAGTTCTGCAGTTTTAAGAGACATATGGCTTTCACATTTCTGAAAAGATCTTTTGTCCTATAATGTTCTCACGGTGCATTTATTTTTTACATAAATAAAGGATTGTTTGTCATCAATTTTGGCATTCAGTATAATCTACTGAAATCACATAATTTAATATGAAAATTATTTTTAAACATTTTAAAAATATGTACAAAATGTAAGTTAGCATTAATAATTTATGTCTTATCAGTTTTGAGACTGTATTCCATCCCAGCAGGATTCTGCAGTGCCTATTTCTATAATGTTAAAAGTTTGGTATACTATACAGGGATATTACAACGTTATTTCACTATTATATCAAACTACTTTTACTGTTGATTTATATGTCTTTATAAATATCTTGATTGAGGATAATTCAGTAAATAAGACAAAATCAACCTGGCAGAGTGTTTGTCTCAAAACATGTGCATAGTAAGTATAGAGAATGAATAAACAGTGACCATGAGTTACTTTCACAGAAATAAGGAATTGCAGGGATCTATGAGAACATCACAAATTTTTTTTCATGCTGACTTGATTACATATCATTTTCTATCTTTTTCTTATTGCTGTCTGTTTTTAAAATTGTTTTAAAAGTAACATGTATTTGTTATATTAAATGAAGAAAAAAAGTTAATTGTTTATCTTCACTACCACCTATAATTGGGAAAAGATGACTATTCAATGCTCTTTGTGTTTTGTAAAGATTTTATACACAGTGTACCTAAAATATTGTTGATGTTTTATAGATCTTTGATATGGCATCAAGGTAATGCATTACATGTTTCTAGTTAGAAATATTTAATTAGCCTAATCAAGAGGTTGAAACCTGATCTGAATTAGGAAAAATTTATGCATCTTCCTTTACCTTAAGTAATCATTTTTGTGTAGATTAAAGTTGAGATGTCATTCTCTTGCTTCTCTTTTATGGTCCAATGTAAATAACCTATTTCTGCAAAAACTGTTATTACACATTTGAGTTTCTTAATGAAAGAATTTCTTTTTTATTTATACATTATTTAATGTTTATTAACTCTGAAAGAGAATACAACTAATTTATACATGATGTCTTAAAATGTTATTAATTTACACAGAGTTGAGACCAGTCAAATACCAAGTGTCATTATTATTGTTCCACCAACCTTTAAGTCTGCAGTTTCGTTCCTGAATCTCTCCTAACGTTTAAAACTTCTAAATATGATAAATATAAATAATAACTTCTATTCAATTATTATCTCCATTTCATGCTAGGATCTATTCTCAACCAGACATGTAATGAATTAATTCTTATGCCTTTAGGAATTAATGAGCAACACTTGAGGTTCTAATCTTATGGACACTTCCTTTATAGTGTCCCTGGAGCTCCTAGTACAAGTATAACTTCTCATTTAGTTTTTAATTCAGATGTAACATGATGTCCCAGTGCTCAAGAAATAAAGCTTAGAGTTGCAACATGAAAGTTGAAATTCTTTAGTTTTATCTTTCAAAGTGCCACTTTCATCACTTCACTAACAAGACTTACATGCACACTTAATATACCTTGGAAAAGTTGGCTGTTTCTCAGTGTCATGTGCTTCGATGGCATTATTCCTTACATACTTATCTTTCTACTCCATGCATTTAGAAGTATTGACACTATAAATTCAGCTCAAATTCTAACACCCTTTAAAAAGTTTTCTTCCTCTTTACAAAGATCATGGCATTTTTTTTATTCTTTTCTTTACTAATTTACTTCCCTCCTAAAACACTTCCCTGTATAATGCTCTGAGGGTATTGACTTATGACAGTGCTATGTAAATATATAATTACAACAAATTATAGGGGGCCTGAGTGATAGCACTACAGGTTGAGCATTTGCCTTGCTAGAGGCTGACCTGGATTAGATCCCAGCATCCCACATGATCCCTGAGCTCCATTAGGAGTAATTCTTGATTGCAAAGCCAGGAGTAACCCCTGAGCATAGCCAGGTCTGGCCAAAAAAAAGCAAAAAAAAAAAAAAAAAGATGCAATGGAGTTTAAGTACAACAGTGTGGTACTATGCCTTTTAATGTATAAATAGATTAGCACTGTGATTAACCATGGGTTTCAATCACATTTTAGTAGGAATTAAAAAGGCATGCAAATTATATCTAGGGAAAGTTAACTTGTTTAATTAAAAATACTTAATAATAATAAAATTTAATACTTAATAGCTAAGGGAAGTTCTTTTTGATTTAGAGCATTATTCTTTCTGTTTTGTGTTTGTAGTTTTATTATGGATATCTTCTTGCTTTTCTAGAGCTCAAGGAAATCGCTACAGTATGTGGATATTTGGAAGTGTTCTTCATATGTACACTCAGTGAGACTTCATGAGGAGGGCACAATAAACCTGATCCAAAAGTTTATCGTTTATCAATAAGAATTATAGCTAATTTCATTTGTAAGTAGAAATAAAAACTAATGCTAAGGAATGTAAAAGCCACCTAACAAAACAAAGGTGCCCATTAGCACGAAGATCAGTTTTTATAGTGATAGACCATTTAGCAATTCTTCACTTTATAAAATAACTAAATATGCAAATATTTGAAAATGACTGATAATTATTCATGATAAAGATAAAACATTGTATAACAGTTTGAAAATGCATAAAATAATAAACCACATTATTAAAACAATGTCTAATAGGCCAATTAATGACCGCATTTATACAATTCTTAGAAGTAGTATTTAATAAGTTAAGTGGAATGACTATTTAAGGGGAGTGGCCTGGACAGTTCACAGCAAAGGTGTGTGCTCTAAGAGTTATCCAATCTTTTCTCCAGCTACTGGCCAGCACTTGTTTATATAACTGTTTGGACAGACAGATATAAACACTGAGTGGTCCCTTAATTTTCAACCTTTCTATACCTTAGGACTGTCAATCAGTAGACGGGCGGTGGGAAGACAATTGCTCTAAAATTTGAAATTGAAAAAAAAATTAAATAATTAAATGGACACATCATTTATGCTCACAAAAACTAAGGATAAAACTGTGGAAAAAATAGCTAGACTCAAACCATAAAAATTACGTTATTTATTTCATTATTAAATATTGGTGTTTCATTGAGGAGATTCTAAAGACAAATGATGAATACAGAAAAAAATGTGCTATAAATTGTCACTAAATTGTCCATACGAATCTCAGGCCAGACATAGCTTTCTGAAATCATAATACAGCATTTTTGAAGATTAATGGGATTTCTGTAATAGAAGGAATCAAGATGGATTTACTTGGGTTGTCTCTCCAAAAACAGAGGAAAATGAGGCTTGATCAGAAAAGTTCAGTGATCTCATAAAGATCACACATTTGTCAAGGTGTAGAGATCATAAGCATTTTCTGTTCTAGAGTCAAATATTGTGCATTCTTGTCTTGATCAAAATCTAGAGTTTAAAGCCAAGGAGATTATATTATGGGTTTACTGAACCCAAATTTGGTAGTATATCTAATTCCTGAACTTACTTTCCTT
This sequence comes from Cryptotis parvus, assembly GCA_021461705.1. Lineage (NCBI taxonomy): Eukaryota > Metazoa > Chordata > Mammalia > Eulipotyphla > Soricidae > Cryptotis > Cryptotis parvus. Next base: position 121,226 of record JAJIBD010000919.1, on the reverse strand, counting down.
TATCAAGGGAGTTATTAGACATTTTTAATTTATATATTTGATTATACCACTGTGCGAAATACAATTACAAAACTGTTGAATTTGTGTTACAGTTATAAAGTGTTCCAGACCCATCCCTCTACCAGTGCACATGTCCTATCATCAATGTCTCTGGATTTCCTCCCCCTCCTGCAGGCACTTTACTTTTTTCTTTCTTTCTTTCTTTCTTTCTTTCTTTCTTTCTTTCTTTCTTTCTTTTCTTTCTTTCTTTTCTTTCTTTCTTTCTTTCTTTCTTTCTTTCTTTCTTTCTTTCTTTCTTTCTTTCTTTCTTTCTTTCTTTCTTTCTTTCTTTCTTTCTTTCTTTCTTTCTTTCTTTCTTTCTTTCTTTCTTTCTTTCTTTCTTTCTTTCTTTCTTTCTTTCTTTCTTTCTTTCTTTCTTTCTTTCTTTCTTTCTCTCTCTCTTACTTTCTTTCTTTCTTTCTTTCTTTCTTTCTTTCTCTCTCTCTTACTTTCTTTCTTTCTTTCTTTCTTTCTTCCTTTCTTTCTTTCTTTCTTTCTTTCTTTCTTTCTTTCTTTCTTTCTTTCTTTCTTTCTTTCTTTCTTTCTTTCTTTCCTTTTCTTTCTTTCTTTCTTTCTTCTTTCTCCTTCCTTCCTTCCCTTTTCCTTCTCTTCTTCCTCTTCTTCCTCCTCTTCCTCTTCTTTTTCTTCTTCTTCTCCTTCCCCTCCTCTCTTTCCTCCTTCTTCTTCTTCTTCTCTCTTTCTTTCACTCTCTTTCTCCTTTCTTTTACACTTTGTGGCTTACAATACATATATTTATGGGTTATAATGTATAACCTTTTGGCCTATGTTCAATGCTCAGTTCCAGATTGCTGTTACCATTTTCAACAATTATTAGGGCAATGATGCCTTCCCTATCTTACTGAACCTCTGATTGCACATGCTTGTAGTAGATTCGAACCACTGACATGCCCTAATGGTCCATGCTTAGCCTGGCCTTGGGTATATTTTATATACTATATTTATATACAAAAATTGAATGTAGTCTTTTTATATCTGTCATTTTTCTATGGCTAATTTCACTCTGCATAATACTCTCCATATCCATCCACTTATAGGAAAAATTCATAACTTTGTTTATCCTTACAGCTGTACAGTATTCCATTGTGCAGATGTACATAGATTTTTTTAACCAGTCATCTGTTTCGGGCACTCAGTTTGTTTCCATATTCTGGCTATTGTGAATAATGCTGTGATGAACGTAGAAGTGCAGAATGTGTTTATACTGTGTGTTTTTGGGCTCACGGGGTTTATTCCCAGGAGAGGTTGCTGGGTCAAATGGGAGCCAAATTTTTAGTTTTAATAGGAATGTCCATATTGTTTTCCAAAAGGTTGTAGCAGTCCACATTCCCACCGTAAATATGAGAGTCACTTTCTCCCTGAATCCATGCCAATACTTGTTTTTTCTTGCTCTTTTGTATATATGACAATTTCTGTCATCACTTGTATCACTTGTCTTCCTGTACGTTCATCGATTTGCTTGAGCGGGCACCATAAGTCTCCATGTGTTGGGAATGAGGTCCAATATTGTTACTGTTTTTGGCATATCAAATACACCACAGGTAGCTTGCCAGGCTCGGCTGTGGCTCTGGGTTCATCCCAGGGGGCCCAGTCTTTTTCTATATTAGACCATCAACCATCCAGGGCCCATGAGGCAGAGCCCATGGAGGCAGCCTGTCTCCCTGCCTGCCACCTGCAGCCCGGCACTGCAGCCACACCTGCAACACCTCAAGGGGCAGGTGGCAGGGAGTTTCTTCATGTGAGATAAAATTTGATTGTTGTTTTGATTTCTGTCTTCCTGATGATTAGTGATGATGAGCATTTTTTCCATATGCCTTTTTCCATGTGAAGTTATTCCTTGACAAAGTTTCTATTTATTTCTTCTCCCCATTTTTTGATGGGATTGGCTGTTTTCTTCTTGTAAATTTCTACTAGTATCTTATAAATTTTAGATATTTACCCCTTATCAAATGAACATTGTGTGAATATTTTTTCTCTTCTTTGGGCTCTCTTTGTATCTTGGTCACCATTTCTTTTGAGGTGCAGAAGCTTTTTAGCTTCATATAGTCCCATATGTTTATCTTTTCTTTCAGTTGCTTTGTCAGCAATGTTTCATCTTCGAGCAAAACATATGAAGTGAGGCAAGGAAAGCCTCTTCAACAAGTGGTGCTGGGAAAACTTGGTAGCTACGTGTAAAAAAATGAACTTAGATCTGCTAATTCCATGTACAGAAGTCAGATCAAAATGGATTAAAAATCTGAATGTCAGACCTGAATCCATAAAGTACATCAAAGAAACATAGGCCAAATCCTCCACGACATTGAAGCTAAAGGCATCTTCAAAGATGGAACACTGCTACAAAGCAATTAGAAGCAAAGATAAACATATGTAACTACATGAAACTAAAAAGTTTCTGCACCTTGTTAAGATAATTATCAGGTACTGAATGATAGTTCCAAGATGAGATTATAGGCAGTCATGTTCATGGCTCAGAGTTCAATTCCCAGGACAGCATGGGGACAGATCATCCTCAGGCACTCATGGAGATTCTTGCTGGGCCTAGGAAACAAACTGTAAAGCCAGTACTAGTTAGCCAAACATCATTGGAAATAGTTCCTGGCCCCATAACTAAAGGGTATGATCTCTTAAACATATTTAGCAAAATAAGTAATTGTATAATAATAAAACTCTGTGTAGTTATTTTTATTATGTGCAACTCTGAACAAATACAACAACAGTGTAGGATAGGAACAGCAAACAAGAAAAAGGAAAATATAACAAAAAATAGCATTTGATGATTTGGGTTTGATTAAGCTGAAGAAGACAACTAGACATACATATTCATAATCAAGTTACTCTCTGCTTCTGGTAACTCACAATGATGTGTATAGACTTCTTCAGACCCACGGTCTCAACTACTAACACAAAGGAAATCCACTCTCAAGACTATACAGAAGCCTCAGAGAAAGGCTGAGGTTTATTTCATGTCTTATCTTCCAAAAATCTTATCTTTGACTCTCTAGATCCTTGTATTTCTTCTGATAATGTCAATTCCTGTCACTGCATTCACTGATAACTGCTATTTCCACTTGTAGATACTGCCCAACATCTAGGTCATGGCTTTTTCCATCCTGCTTCCTGACACTGTAAGATTGGAGGAGAGACTACATATGTATTGAAGTTCATTAGCAACTCATTTATGCCATTTTTATAAAATTGGGCTCAAAAGAATTTTTTCAGAAGTAATTTGATTTGGGTATCAATTTTTTCCAAGTGGTATTATGGTATAATTAATAAGTAACACTGCATATATTTTACTCAGATAACTTGATATTTTCATATCATTTATACATTTAAAAAGTACTACCCTAATTGATCAAAGTAGCATTCATATCACATAACATAGTTAACGTTTTGTGAAAATTATTAGAAAAAATGTAAGCATAAAAAAACTGTTCCCAAAAACTGCTTGTGGGCTATTGGCAATGATCCAGAGACACAGACACATGGGGCAGAGCTGCTACCAGCTCTCCCTGTGCTGGGCTAATCATGAGGCATCCAGGAGGGAGAGCAGTTCTGACCCTTTGCCATTCTTTTTAACTTTAATCAGTTACACCCTTCGTTTGGCTACCCTCTTTTATTTCATTTTGAGGCCACACCTGGATGTGTGTGGGGCTATTCAGGAATAAATCAGGGCTTATGCCTGATTTTTCATTCAAAAATCACTACTGGCTGGGTTTGGGGGGACAATATGTGAGGCTAGGCATAGAATTCAGGCTCATGGAGTGGTAGAAATCCTAGCACCATTTTTTTTTTTTTTTTAATTTTTTTTTTACAATACAAAGATATACATAAAAGTCATATTGGGTTTTGGTCAAGTAGCAGCACCCACCCGCCACCAGTGCCACCCACCACCAACGCCCGGTTCCCCCCCCCAGCCCAGAGGTTCTTTATCCAAAATAAATAAAGGGTTTGATATTCGACAGACCTCCATGATGTTTCACTGACCTTGATATGGTATCATAATATGTACCTATATATTTATGTTATGCAGATAAATGCAGTCATTCGTAACTGTCCTCCCTGCTATTCAACATAATCTTCTCCATGTCCATCCATTGTAGGCAAATTTTATAACTTCATTTTTCTAACAGCTGCATAGTATTCCATTGTGGATTACCAAAGCTTTTATCAGTATCTATTTTCGGCACGGTCCTAGCACCATTTCTACTTGCAATACTATCACTCCAGCCCCAGTGTGTCTACACTCTTAAATGATATACATTTATTCAATACTAGGGCAAATAATTAAGTTCTTTACAGTCAAATTTTAATATGTCATAATGAGTCAGGACAAAAGAACTTCCAATATAGTTGGAATGGTCCACATGTATTCATAGTTGCATGATAAAGAGTATAGTTCCCAATTATTTTACTAATTCAGCTTTGACTGTAAGGAAATATTTTTGGAACATTTACTTGTTTTCAACAATACATAAAGCATATGATATGAAATCTAATTGGTCATTTAAAATTTTAGAAAGGATAATGAACTACAGGTTGTTTCTGTTAAATTAAACCACTTACCTTATTTTAAAAAGTACCGATATAAGCACTCATGAAGAGACATGATGAGTGTAGAAGACAGAATGAAATGCAGATGTGTGACAGGACATTTTCGTCTTGGGTAAAACTTCATAAAGAAAATGAACAAAATTTAGAGAAGGAAGACATCAAGTAAAAAAAAGTACTTAAAGGGTAGAATTTTGCCTTGGGAAGTATGATTAGACTGGTGTAGCTTGTGCACAGAAAATAGTTTAGAAAAGTTCAGATACTCTGTGAAGCAATATGCAAATATGACAAGGTCATATGTGGGGGCAATGATGGCATTCACAAAAGCCAAGCTGTCAAACCATTTCCCTGTCCTTGCAAAAGAGCATGTCTGTCAGGGAGTTGTAAATGAGTTGAATTTGTGTTAAGTCTGGGCAGACAGGAGGCTTGGAAAGATTCCAATGCATGCGATTGTACTTTGCCATCCATGGCTTTCTTGATGTTCTTCCTTTTTACTTATTTTCTAATAGCTTCTAACCTTTGCTCTGGTTATTCAATCTCTTTATTCATACTTTAAGATCAATCTCTTCCTTAACTTCCCTAAATGTTCTACCTCCAGTGATCTCTATATTTTCAGAATGTCACTAGTTCTAATGCTTGACTAGAGAAGATTTAAGATTAAATTATCAATGAAGCATTGCATAAAGTGAGGAGGGCAATGGATAGTGATATGAAGGCCAGTTAGAAGGTTAGTTCCATATCCACATTTGAAGTAATAAGAAAAGAGTGCTGATAGACAGGTCGGAGTTGGGAAAATTATGTTAAATAATCAATAGAAATTAGCTATATGATAATTTATGAAAATAAATATATGAAAAGAAAATAAAGCTTGTTTTATTTTAGTTTGGATAAGTGACACCATAAGAAATTTGCAAGAAAGGAGAAATCCTGGTAATTATATTAATGAGTGTCTTGAGGCAAACACCTTAAATATAAGGAAGATGGTATATACTTGTCTGCTTGTATTGGAACTATGGGAACAGATTAAGGTAAGCAACTAAGATTACAGTACAGTTTTATATTGCTTAGTAGATGTCACTGCAAAACTTAAAAGTGTGAAGGTCATCAGTCCAACCAAACATTAACTCAGTTATATGTATGTATTAATCAATTGATAACTCAAGTTAGTGTATCCATAAGTACTCCCGACAACGAAGGAAAAATGGAAAATGTACAAAAAATCACTGTAAGACCTAATTGTAAAATCTACTCTGAAGCATATATTTTTTTTGTATTTTGGGGGCTCACACCCAGCAGTGCTCAAGAGTTACTCCTGGTGCTGTACTCAAAAAATTACTCCTGGTGGTGTTTGGTGGAGCATCTGGGATGCTGGGGATAGAACATATGTAGGCGGCATGCAAGGCAAACTCCATACCCATTTCCCTATTGTTCCAGCCCCTGCTGTGAAATATTTAAAACAATTCCTTTTTTTATCATTCCCAGTCATTACCAGAATTCTAATTTAATTCTAATTCATTAATTCTAGAGAACAGTTTTGAACCCCACCTTCAATTTACACACCTTAATGTCTAATGTCTAATTTTATAACACTTTTTCTATGGCTAAAACAAACGGCTTCTCTTCTCTGTTATTTCCACCTACTATGAAAGTTTATGCTTAGGTCAGGCAAGCACACAAACTTGTGACATCATAATTTTGCCCCCACCCTCAGCTTAAATCCGTTTCTTTTAATCTATGTATTTTCCTATTACTTTAAACATTAATATTCTCACAAAAACCAAATATCTACATGTATGTAATAAATAAGAAGTCCCAAACTTGAAGCTTTTGGGGATTTCAATTTGATCATTTTAAAAAATAAAACTGCTGTCAGCTTTGTTTGTGGAGAGGGTTTAGCAGCTCTGTTTACTCTAAAAGTAATCACTTCTTGATTCAAACTGCTTCACCAGTAAATAGAATATCTTAGGACATTAATTATATGGGAGAGAAGTCAGCAAGAAGTAGCTGTTACAATTCATTACTGTACAAGAAATAGCAAGAGATGGGAGAAAATGTAAAGACGGAGATAATTGTTATTGCTTTGCTGTGAATAGAATTGGGATAGATGGATTGGGATTGGTTTCTCTTTCTCCTTTGTAATATACTGGAACACAGGCTGGAGGGAAGGTTAAGTGAAGGCAGAACAGTCTCTCTAACAGAGCTTAGCTCCTGCAATTGCACAGGCAAAGAACAGCTACAACAATCTTAGGAAACATGTATGCATTAATATTTGTATAGAAAATGATTTATTTAGATTCATAGAGTTTGTGAAGACCCTAAGAATTATTTTGCTTTAAGTTTCCACACATGTCCTATAGCAGTCCTTTTCAAATGAGATATGCTAAGGATCAGAATATGCAGAAGTTGTTTTTTTTTAATTGTAGACACTAGTTTACAAAGTGGTCTTTGGTAGGATTTTGCATACAGTGTTCCAGCAACACCCTCTTTATCAGAGCATCTGTTTCCCTCCAACATGGTCTCTGTGGCCCACCACCCTCAGCCCCAACTCCTGGGTTTTGATCTTCCTACAGATGATGAGTTGTCAGTTTTTGTTTTCCTTTGGTCATTTGCTATTCCCTAACTTCATCTTCTTATATCCAAAATACTAATGGGTTTATAACCATGTGCCTCCACATTCCTTATTTTACTCATCTCTTTACCCTGAAGGACCCGTAGTGTCTACAAAGTCCTGCAGAGGATGGTATAAAGTCCTTTGATCTGTGTATCTGGGTGTCTAGTTTTATGGATACCACATAGAATTTATCTGTAATGTATCATTAGATTTTGAAGAGGCTGGCTACAAGCATTATGTTGGCTCAGGTTTAGGACTTATACATTGTAAGTGTTTGAGAGTAATAACGTCAAAGGAATACTTGAGTGTCATTACCCAGTATTTCCCAACCTCATAGTCTATTCACACTTCTTCACGGAGGCTTATATTTATATACTGTATCTAAAATTAAGCAGATATTGAAATAGTTTTCTTTCAAAAAACTTCAGAGATAGAATAATATTGTAATTTAAATGAATGTCCTAGGTGATTTTGTCTATCAATAAAGGATTATGAACATTAGGTTGGAAATAATTTTAAAATAAGATATAGTGCAAGAGCATATGAAAATAATTTCCTTCTAGTTGTTCTGGGCATTGCAGAGCATGGTTGTAAATAATAAGACATTCTGTGAGCAGTTAGAGTGAGAACTGTACAGTAAAAATATGTATGAAGGATGCTATGAATGGTTTGGTAATAATGCAAAAACTCATACAGCAAAGTACAAAGTTTCACAAAAGAAGAAAAAGGAGAAGGAAGAAAATAAAGCACAAAAAAGGATGATAGTTGCTTTGATGCATATTGGTAAAACAGGATATTTGAGGTAAAAAAACACTTTTGAATAATTCAAATAGCAGCAGCATCGAAAGGGACATTGGAAAGCACACACATATTAAGCATTGCTAGATTTTAGAACAATATGGGATTCTAGTTTGTAAGTGACAAAGGATACAAGGAGCTTCTTGGGGATTTTGTTTATTTATTTTATTGCTTTTTGGGGGGGTCACACCCAGCAATGCTCAAGGGTTTCTCCTGGCTCTGCACTCAAGAATTACTCTTGGGGTGGTCAGGGAACCATTTGGGATGCCAGAGATAGAATCAGGGTCTTCAGTGAGCAAGGCAAAGGCCCTAGCTGTTGTATTATTGCTCTAGCCCCTGCTTTGGGGTTTCAAAGTAGGATATTTTGTCCTGGACTTATTGAACTTTAAGCAGTTATTGAACTTTAAGCAGTCTCTACGACTTGCTATGATGAATAGAGAGGGAATAAAGATGTGGTACAAAACCTCCCTCCCAAATTCCAAGCACTTGAAGGTGTTTGAAAGATTACCTGACTTATAACCAAGATCTAGAAAGCATGTTACTTCCCCATGCCTTCTCATTGTGCCTTCTTTGAATTCCCCTCTTTCTAAATAGGTAACAAATCTCAAAGAGAAGAATTAAACTGCTCAGAGAATGCTGACTAATGCTTCATTTTCCGCAGTCATCGATGCTCGCTGAAGAGGTAAACATGCTACATGTATGTTCCGTATGTGCCATATACCAACTTAACACATGATAGTTTTCTTTTCTTATTGCTGCACACATGAGTCTTATATAGCATATCAGGCAAATATACTTGACATAGCACTAACTTCTGTCATAGCCTCTTCTTAAACATTTCACCATTTCTGTAACTTAAGAAAAAGTCAACAATTTATCATAATGACTTGAAAAGTCATTGAATTTACATTTAAGACAGTCTTAGGTGTTGGTTTTAATATGTTGAAGTCAACTAATCCATTGGGGTTATTTTATTATTTATCTAAACATATTTGCAAAAGTTTATTGGAAAAAGCATATAGTCTTAATATAGTTCTTTTCTTATTAATATGTTTATTTTACTTACATAGTAAATATAATATTTATCATTATTCATTTAATGTACATGGTATGCAATGCTGTAAAATGCAATATCGACTAAGGCAAACTTTCATAAAGCATAGAATCAGGCAGTCTTTATAATGGTACCAGCAATATACATATTCATAATGCATAACAACTTCTTTTCTATGCACATATGTTAATCATCACAAAGTTGTTCATTTATCTAATAATTGTGATGTCACAGTTTACAGCTGCAACTTTTTAAGAAGCTTCTCACTCTTGTCACTTTGTAATGCTCTTATTACTAAAGACTTCTTATTCTGTGAAAAGCAATTACCTAAAATTAAATATAATAAGGAATTTCATGCAAATATATATTTAACACAGTAAAAGAGGAGAAGAAAGAAGTGGACTTTTCTATTTCCAGCACTACTTAATATGGAGAGTATTTCAAAACCAGGCTGTTTATTTATTTATTTATTTATTTATTTATTTTGCTTTTAGGGTCACACCCAGTGATGCTCAGGGGTTTCTCCTGGCTCTGCACTCAGGAATTACTCCTGGCGGTACTCAGGAGACCATATGGGATACTGGGGATCGAACCTGCACCCGGCATGGGCCGGCTGCGTGCAAAAGGTAAATGCCCTACCTGCTGGGCTATCGCTCCAAACCACAGGATGTTTATTTTCAAGAATAGGATTAGGCAGCAAATTAAAGCCTACGTGCTGATTTTCTTTTAATTGTCCTTAAATATTTTATAAGAATTTCTTTTTAATCATTTTTATTTTACAATTCAGTGTCATTAAATGCATTGGTGTGTGAAAGTGTGGCTAATGCTTATAATAAGAAAAATAAATTTTATTACTCCAAACAAAACTATACCTTTTTTTTGTTTGTTTTTTTGGACCATACTCAGTAATAAAATATTTCTCTGAATTCACTGAGCTGCCCTTTTGATCACTTGATCACTTGGTCACTTGATTCCCATTATTCATTGATTTGCTCAAGTGGGCACCAGTAATATTTCCATTTGACCCTATCATGTGACTGTGATGGCCCAATGGCATCTACTTGCCCCAGGATTACTAAGAGCCTCAAAATGTTCATTCAGGGTCTTGACAAAGAAGTCTGACCATCATGTAGGTAGGTGGCCACATGATATTTTGATATCTGGTGGGATCTAGTTGGTAATGGCTCTAGGCCAGCAGTCATCTCCAAATCGCATTACATGTCCAGCCCATCTGATTTTTTGATGCCTTCACAAAGGAGACAGCATCCCTGACTCTCGATTTTTGTCGGCTCTCCCCATATCGCTCCTCCCTGCTGGTTGATTCTTGTCCAGCTCTCCCCATTGCTGGCTGCTGTCAGCCACTTCATGGTTGTACAGTTCATCTCTAAATTATGAAGAATATTCTACCCACACCTCTCAAAGAGCCCTGCAAGCTACTGAGAGTATATCACCCGCATGGCAGAGCCTGGCAAGTTGTCCGATGCATATTTGATATGCCAAAACCAGTAAAAACAATGTTTATTCCCCTGATCCTGAAAGGAGCTGCCCATTTAAATTAATCAAATCCAAGTAGATAATTTTAGAACTGATAATATTTCCAATATGATCAACTCATCATCAAAATCCCATGTGACAAGATGGATTTGTAAATGATGTCTGAAGTGAGGGTGTGTTGAAGAACAACATTGTAGGAATTATTTATTTATTTATTTATTTATTTTTTTGACTGTTGTGGTTCTTTTATTTGTTTTTTTAATTTTTTTTAAAATATTTTATTACATCACCATGTGATATACAATTACAAAGATGTTCCATGATTGGCTTTCCGCCATACAGTGTTCCAGCACCCATCCCTCCACCAGTGCCCATTTCCCACCACCAATGTCCCCACTTCCTCCCTCCCTCCCCTAGCCTGCCTCTATGGCGAGTTCTTTATCTCTTCTCTCTCTCTCTTTCTCTCTTCTCTTACACACTTGCGGTTGAAATACATACATTTAGAGATTATCATGTATATCTTTTTTCCTATATTCAATGCTCAGTTCTAGGCTGGTATTATCACTTTTTGACAAATATTAGCACACTGTTCCCTTCTCTGTCTTACTTAACCTCTGATTCCCACATGTTTATGGTAGATTCCACTTTTTTTTAATTGAAAGATGCTCATGTAGAGCTTTGGTTCTACAGTGTTCCAACACGCACCCCTCCACCCAAACTCCCATCTCCCATCACCAATGTCCCCACCTCCCTCCCCCCCGCACCTCAAACCACTTTGGGGTCCTGTAGGTCATTTCTTTCCCTCTTTTATCTCCTGTCCCAACAAACTTTCCTGCTCTTCGTGGAATGCAGTGCATTAAAAGACATTACTGTTTCACTATTTTAGTGGACCGGTGGCCGAAGCGGCCGCCTACCTGGGCTCGAACTGGTTTTTGCTCTGTTGATCTGGTCGTGAGGCAGTTCCCCAGCATCCGGACAGCGAAAATGGTGGCTAGTGTGATGGGCGAGTCTCATCCAGCTGCTTCCGGGACCCCCAGAGGTGACGGGGCCACTCCCAAAAACCCATCTGCCCTCCCTCGGGGTTCCATGGTTAGCTAGGCCTGGCGCGAACTGAAGTGCCAGCCTCCCCAGCCGTCCGTTGAGGCCCTGTATCAGGAATAATTTATTAACTTGCAGGATATGACATTATCTCCAGGTAGATATCACTAGCCAATGTCAGTGTTGAATTATTGATACCGAGTTAGTGTCTAAGAATTACCCTAAGTTGATATGTTGTCATGCATAGGAAATTATATCAGAATCCTTAAATGCCAATTATAAATTTGATATTTGTTTTACAATGGTGTTTGGAAAACAGCCTCTAATACAGCAATTATAAATTAAAGATACAATACTTATAAAAAAGAGCTATAAACTACGATGCATCAAAATTATGACTTAAGCTAAGATTGAAATTCATTCAAATATTAATTTTGAAGCATTAAGTATAGGACAATATTACATCCATGCTGTTAAATTAGAGGGACAATCTGCTTGATAAGATACAGATCAACAACTCTTTTCCTGTCATGCTTAAGTTAATTTTGAATTAAAATTGAACAAAATCTACATTGAGTTCTTTGAAAAATCCAATTTTTATATTCCATATCTTGTGAGAGTTTTAGGAAGTTTCAGCACTCTGACCATTTATTTAGCAAAATTTATCTTCTAATATCTGGATTCAAAACCTCAAGTCCTAGTAAAACAAAAAATCAAAGAAGCATTAATGCAATGGCCAAAAAGTGCAAAGATTTGAAAGAGCAATAGTGTATTTTAGACAATTATTTTGAAAATCAACCAACCTGAGTTTGGTTGGTTAGAAAAAAGGGAGGGAAGTCCTGGAAGTAGACTACTTAGGTTTATAATATCTTATGAACTCTTCTGTACCCCAAAAAGTCAGTTGCAATTCAATTCCACAAAGTCACATATTGTATGTCCCCGTAAGATACTAGAAACAGGGGCTGAAGCAATAGCACAGTGGGTAGGGTGTTTGCTTGCATGCAGCCGACCTGGGTTCAATCCCTGGCATCCCATATTGTCCCCTGAGCACCGCTCAGGAGTAATTCCTGAGCAAAGAGCCAGGAGAAAACCCTAAGCGCCCCCCAGGTGTGACCCAAAAAGCAAAAATAAAAAAAGATAATAGGGACGGTGGAGTAGCTGCAGTTAATTCAATCACCTAATTAACAAAATTTGGGGATATCTTGAACACAGAAATGAACTGAGACTATCATTAAGGAATATAATACAACGATCTCTTGATAATCATTAATATGGTTACATTTTACTTGGCTAAAATATTAAGGCATACTATAAATTTAAAAGAACCACAATGCTATAGGGAAAGATCATACATGAAGGAAAACTTGCTTCAATGCACTATTGTCTTGATTTTTCACCTTTTTCATGTTTCTATTGTCATCGGTCCTTAGAATTTCTTCCACAAGGGAATAAATACAGTTCCATAGCCTTTTTTGGCCAATGGGAATAAACTAACAGTGCTCCAGTTCTAAGTCTGGAACTAGAGGTTTTTATGAAACTTGTTTGCAGAAAATGTCTGAATAACCTTATTGAGTATATACATATATATATATATATATATATATATATATATATATTATATCTTTCTGTCCAATATATTTTAAATTATTTTAGTTCCATTCTAAATGACATACTCCAACGTTCATCCATGATTCAACAATAATGAATCATTAAAAAAACTTTTTGTTTGTTTATTAGAATCTAAGCTGGTTTGTAGAGACTAACATGTGCATACCTTTTAAAGTTGGTTTCTTCAAGAAGTCAGAAAAAGAGAAAGAAATTTGACGATTTTGAAAGACTAATATATTTTGGCCCTTAAAAGTAGTTAAGCAGAGCATAGAAGAAAATAACTTGATCACTTGACATCCCGTTATTCATCGATTTTCTCAAACAGGTGCCAGTAACATTTCCATTTGGCCCTATTAAGTGCCAGTGTAGCCAAATGGCATCTGGTTGCTTCAGGAATACAAAGAGCCTCAAACCGTTCAGGGTCTTGATGAAGAAGTCTGACAGTCTTCTAGGTGGGCAGCCACATGATCTTTTGACGCCCAGTCGGTAATGGCTCTAGTCCGCGGTCATCTCCAAACTGCATTACATGTCGAGTCCATCTGATTTCCAATGTCTTGGCAAACGAGACAGCGTGCTTGACTCTGGATCATTGATGGAAGTCGGAACTCTGGATCCTTCTCTCACTTGAGTGAAGCATGATATTGAAAACATAGCTCTTTCAATTCTTCTTTGAAAGACACAAATAGCATTCTCATCCTGCTTTCGTAGGACCCAGGTCTCTGAGGCATATGTTAATGCAGGGCAAATGGTGGAGTTGAAGAAATGTGCCCGGAGCCGGAGGTTCTTTGTCCTTTAAGCTATTTCTTCAATGCTTTTGAAGGCATTCCATGGTGCTCTCTTCCTCCTGAGCAGCTCAGGTTTTAGGTCGTTCATCATGTTGACTTCTCGACCTAGGTACACATAACTGCTGCATTCAGAGATGTTTGTTCCATTGAGAGTGAATGGGGCCTCTGGAACTAGTTCATTTTTCATGAACATAGTTTTCTTTTAGATTCAGCTGTAGACCTATCTTTTCAAATTCTCGGTTGAAGTCAGCCAGCATTTTTGCCGCTTGGCTAATGTTTGGTCGTTATTAGAATGATGTCATCAGCAAAGCGGGTGGTGTAGTTGCTGACCATCTACCTTTACTCCCATTCCTTCCCATTCTAATTGTCTCATGATATTCTCTATGGTGGCGCTGAAGAGTTTTGGTCTAAGGTATCACCCTGACGAAACCCTATTTTGACATCAATGATCACTTCCTTGTAGAATGGTGAAATCCTGGTGGTGAATCCATAATAGAACTCATGAAGGATTGGGTTTGAATGCCTGTTTGGCTAGGGGCTTCGATGACCGCTTCGGTCTTAACAGAATCCAAGGCTTTCTTTAAATCAATGAACGTGAGACAGAGCAACATCTTGAACTCCCTACAAACCTCAATGAGTTTGGTTACCGTGTGGATATGTTCAATTGTGCTGACTTCTTTTCAGAAGCCTGCTTGCTCACATTGTTGTCCTTCATCTAATGTTCTGCCAATTCTGTTCAGGATCATGTCCACCAAGACCATTCATCTGAATTCTCAGTTCCAGAAGGTTGAATCTAAATGTTGGACATGGGAATCTCCTGCTGGACAGTTCCAAAATGAAATTGACCACATCATCTTCAATAGACGGTTTGGCCTGACCAATGTCACTGTCATCCCAAAATTCCAAACAGGATCAGACCATCATCTCCTTAGTGCAACATTCTACTTCAGGCAACGGGAAGAAAAGGCTGCAAAGTTTAAGAAGAGAACTCCCAGAATGACCACCAACTGGGAACTCTTTGGCACCACTGCTGCAACAAGGGAAGATGCCATCTTTGATGACATCAATGATGAGTATAACCGACTAGTTCAGCACCTCCATGAGTGTGTGAAGAATGCCAAGAAAGAGAAAGACACAAAAGGAAGTCTCTTCCAGAAATCTCGAAGTTCATTTGCCAATGCGAAAAGGCACCAACCTTAGGTGACCAAATGCTAATGTCCAAGCTCCCAAAGCAGTGCAGAGAAGTGATAAAGGAAGACCTCAAAGACAGAAGAGCAGAAATACTGGCCTATACAGCAGATGTCAGGAAAAGCATTCACAATGCCTGCCTGTCCTTCGCCAACTATAAGACCAAGATGACTGCCCTTAGGCGTACTGATGGGTCTATCACATCTTCCAGAAAGTCAATGGAGAAGATTATCCATGACTTCTACTCGGATCTCTTTGATAGTCACGTCCACCAGCCCACATACCAAATTCCGCAGGATAGATATGTTGTTCCCAACGTTCTCCCTTTCTGAAATCCGACATGACATTTCGTCAGTATAGAAGCGAACAGCACCAGGCCCAGATAAAGTCAGACCCGAACACCTGAAGAATCTGCCATCAGTACTCATCAATACACTGGCACAGCTCTTCACACATTACCTGTCCTGCTGGAAAACCAGCAGGACAGTTCTGTTCAAGAAGGGAGACATTCCAGACATTGGCAACTATCGCCCCATCTACCTGTTGTCCGTCATCTAAATGCTGTTCACTTGAAAAGAAAATAACTCTATTGGGGCCAGAGCGATAGCCCGATGGGTAGGGCATTTGCGTTGCACACAGCCGGCCTATGCTGGCCCGGGTTCCATCCCCAGCATCCCATATGGTCCCCCGAGCACTGCCCGGAGTAATTCCTGAGTACAGAGCCCGGAGAAACCCCTGAGCATTGCTGGGTGTGACCCAAAAACAAACAAAAAAAAGAAAATAACTCTTAATTAAAATAAAATGAAATATAGTTTCTTTTAAAAATACGAAAAAATTTATTTAAGAATGTATATAAACTAGCCATGCAAGAAAAACTGAAATAAATTCATAGATGATATTCTTACTGGTTGCATAAACTTGAATTCTTAGAATGTATAACTAAATAATAGGAACAGATAGAAATATTAGACAATTTGGCAATAGAATTACCTTTGAATTAAAGATTTTATAAAATAAAGGCCATCTTAAATAATGTAATAGTTTCCTAATCAAGAGGAGTACATTGACAACATAGATACAGAAAAATATTTACCTCTGATATCAGCAAGAAACTCATATATTTTGACAGTCGTATGTATTGCAAAAATACATAAAACATTTCTCTCAAGAGAAATAAAATAATACTCCCAAATTCTTTCCAATAATTTCTTCCTCTCTAGTATTAAAAATGAAAAGATAACATCATTAAAGTTATACTTTGAAACTTCTGACAACTTTTTTATGAAAATCTTATAAAATAGCAGAGAAATGTGTTGAGGTAATGTGGTAGGGAAAATGGAATACTGCTATAGGGATGCTAACACCGGTGGAGGGATTGGTGTTGAGGTATTACATGCCTAAAACTCAACTGTCAATAACTTTGTAAATTACAATCTTTAATTAAAAAAAATGAGCAGAATTAGGTGTATTTTTAAACTTCTCAATATTATTTTTTACTGAAAATGAAACAAAGTGATTAATATTTAAGAAAGGGTTTTTCTTCTAGTGTTCTTTGTGTCTTATTATAAAGTTTGTGATTCTCAACAAAGAAATTCATGTAAAAGCCACTATAGTTTTACAGTCCTGAGAAAAGTTTGCATTCAGTTATGAGCCATTTTCTTTAGACACTTGCCATAAAGCAGAAATGTGATCCTTTTTTCAGTGATTCTACAAAGAAATAAACACAATTTTTACTCTGGAAATATTTAGAGGAATTGAAGCAATAGTTTATACATTTTTAAGTTAATATTTATTGATCTAAGACATACTTAGGTTTTTAGGGACAGAAAAAAGTACAGGAGATAAGAAACTTGTCTTACATGAATAAAATCCAATTTAGATCCCCGGAAACCCATTGGTTACTAGAATATAACCAAGAGTGATCCTGGAGTGTAGATCTAGTAGTAAGCCCTAAACACAGACATGGTCGGAAAAACAACAACAACACAACAACAACAACATGAACTACAAAAAGTCTTGCTAAGGTTTTCTTTTTTAATATTTTATTATACTACCATGAAATATACAATTACAAAGATTTTCATGTTTGGGTTTTAGTCATACAGTGTTCCAACACCCATCCCCCCATCAGTGCCCATTTCCCACCACCAATCTCCCCAATTTGTACCCCCTCCCTCAGCCTGCCTCTATGGTAGGTTCTTTTTTCTTTCTCTCTCTCTCTTCTCTCTCTCTTTCTCTCTCTTCCTTCTTTTACACACTGTCCTTGCAATATATACATTTAGAGGTTATCATGTATATCCCTTTGCCTACAATTCAATGCTCAGTTCTAGGGTGGTATTATCATTTCCAATGATTATTAGCACAGTGTTCCCTTCTCTGTCTTACCTACCCTCTGACTCCCACACACTTGCGGTTGATTATACCTTTTGACAAGACCTCCTAATCCCTGTTTTGCCTGGCCTTGGGTATTGGTATCATACATACTATATATATATATATATATATATATATTTATTTATTTTATATATACATATATATAATATACATATATACATACATATTTATTTATATCCTGCAAATAAATGCTAAGGTTTTATATTAGAATATACCAAGAACCAATACATTGATCTATTTCAGAAATCATTTTTAGAAATGGATATTTATTAAGATAACAGTGGCCTGCCAAATGCAAACAATAAAGCAGAAATGATGAAATTAGCTCATATTGAAATGGGCTCATTTGTAAATGTGAGCTATTTCTGAATTTCCACTTTCAGTAAAGTTGTTCAGTTTTTAGAGAAATACATTATAATGGAAAACATTAAACAGTGGAATATTATTATGCTTCTCCCTCTTTTTTTTGCTATGACTTAGTGATGACATTATTTGTTTATAATGGTAAGGTATGCATAACCATCTTGGAGAAATGAATGGTGTTTATTTTCAAAGTAAATTCTGCTCTAATTCCTACATTGTAATATACTTTAATATACATAATTTTAATATACATTTTAATAAAATAACAGGTGTTCTATTTCTTGTAAAATCACAGAATGTTTGGAATTTTGTCTATAATATAAGTTTATTATATAGTAATATAGTATTACTTGTTACTGCTAATATTATTTTCATTGCTTCTTTCATAAGTAGCATGAAAAATATAAGTGCATATATAGCTACTTGTCCCTGTGCCATTATAATAACAATTCCAAAACCACTTAGTCCATTATCTAAAAATTAGAAGTTAACAGAGTTTGCACTCCCAGAAATTATATATTGTAACTAGCAACTACATAGCAATGTTTGACCTACAGTTATTTTTTTGGGCAAAACTTACCTGTACATTTATTCCCTTATCTGTGATATTCAGGAACCTGTGGGCAGATGGTTCACTGCCTATGCCAATTACTTTTAAATAGTTTGATGTATCAAGTGAGGTTTAAGATAAAGTTCTTTTCTGGAACATTTGAGAAATCAGCTATAGTCAGTGGTTTAATTTTAATTTGCAATTTGGTTTTTGGAATAATACAATTCTATCCATTGCTATAAAAATGGAAATGATTGGTTTGGTGTTGTATTTGAGTTATGGTGTGTTTGAAGACTGTTTTCTGGAACAAAACATATAGAAAATAATTGTAAAATAAAGAAGTACTATTTTTTACGTTCTTGCTATTATAAATAACAAATATCATTTTCACACAATATTAAATTGCATTGACATCTCTAACAATATTCTTTTTCCATGGATAAGACTTGTAGTTGATTATCTATATCTATTGAATGCAAGTTTTGGAATTTTATTAGTTTGATTCTGAACTCCATTGTTTTGGTAAATATTATGGTATTAAGTGGTAGATATGTAGTTGGGTAAGATGGAGTTAAAATGCTATTTAAAATTGCAGTACCATTTAGTTTCTCTCAATAACCAGAGCCACACCAACCCCCACAGCCCTCCTCTGTACTGGCACTTTTAATTTTTTCTTTTTCTCTCTCTCCCACCTTTTCTCTTCCTCTCCTCTCTCTCTCTCTTGCTCATCATACACTCATTCTCTTTCTTTTGGGCATTGTGGTTGGCAATACAGGCAATGAAAGGTTACCATGTTTTATCCCTTTACCTACATTCAGTATTCAGTTCTTGTCCAAAGCCAGACACATAGTCATGGTGCAATTCTCTATCCTAACTGCCCTCTCCCATGGCCCCCACCTCTTGCAGCGTGCTTTCAACCATGGGCTAGTCCTCCTGGCCGTTGTTTCTAAACCATTTCCTTTATAGACACAAACAAGAGGGAATTACTCCTATGAACTGTGATAATACTAGAAAAGAAGTAATTTTGTTTTGTAAAAATTACAAAATCAGGTCAACCAGATGCAAGGCAATGGCCTACTCTACCTATTGTTTCAGCCCTGGTAGATTATTTTAAATATATTCATCAGAGACTAGAGTAGTGACATGAGCAAAATATCATCATCTGACAGGTGAAATTTTTAGTATGTGTAAATACTTAGAGAACTGCAGACATTTCTAGGCAATGGTGTTTAAAGGAATATGGTGAAGATAAAACTCCCTAAGGGCCTGTGAAAAGTAGAGACTGCGGTTTGCTATGCTGACACCAAAGGATCATGACCTGAAAATTAAAAAAATTGGAGCAAGTAGAACAAATATGTTTTTAAAAGCTATTTTTAAAAGCAAGTCTATTTTACATGTTAACTGTAGTGTTTAGTTATGTTAGCACATGTTGCAGAGCTAAATATTTATACAATAATTTTTACCTGTGTGTGTGTCCTGTGTGTGTGCTGCACATCTTCATGGTTAAAACCCATTTCTTTCTAGACATGTTTCCTTTTTTGCGATCATTGGGAATTTAGAGTTTTTATTTCATCTTTAAAACATTAATACAGATTTTGCTCTTACTAACTTAACACAAAAAAAGATAAGGCCACATTTTAAACAAATTTATGGGTGAATCTATAAATAATTATTTAATACTCTGCATGGAATGCTGTACAGGATTTACTGTTTTAGAGAAATTACTGCAGTTGACACACTTTTGATCAATAGTAGCCATAATCTTATGTTTCTTTTCAATTTTCCAAAGGTTTCCTTTCATTCAGCTTCATATAGGAATGTGTGATGCTTTCCCCAAAAGTTTGGAAGGAAATTGGTTCCAAAAATAATTCTCCATGTCTTGAAGAACTCAGAATCTAAGTGAAAATAATATTGTAAACGATATGTTTTACTGCCTAGTATTTGCTTGGCTGTGTTCTAAATGGCAGAGAAGAGCTAATCTCCCTGGGGATTGAGGAAGAGATAGAATCTGAAGTAAGCCTGAAAGGACAAGTAGGACAAGGGCTGGGGCACATTCCAGATGGTAAGAGCAATATGTACAAATTCATGCATGTGTGAACAAGACATTATGTGATAGCAACAGCTAAATTTAATATAACTAGATGTATGTTGTGATGAAGCATTGTAGAGCAAACAGCATTGGCTTTTACTTGTGAGAAATAATAGAAAGTAAACAGGTAGGACTCTACAATAATACACCTTATATTTCTACTTTAAAAGTCCTGTTTCTATTACTTAACTAAATATCTGAAAGAACAAGGCACCAATCATTATCACTATGTGGCAGACAAGATATGGATGCCAGTAAGTAAATACATAGCAGTGCATATCATGTTAATTCATAGAAATAAAAACAGAGACCCCAAAAGGTTCTCTTGTTATTAATGTAAAGAATCTCCTGGTGAATCTTAAGAGTTCAGGCTTAGACCACAGACTACGGAGGACTAATTAAATGGCCATTACTTAAAGTCAAAATGTTCATCTGCTCCGATTGTTCATTTATAAAATACTTTGCATTCCAATGGTGTATCAAGCATTGTCCTTTATGCTCATGTATTTTCATCTTTGGATAAAGATACATATGCAAAACAAGGCCCTTATTATAATTAGGGGCTGTCATGGAGACATTTTGTTGCATTAATGATGTAGAAGAGTGTACGTGGTAAAGCGAAGCAGAGAGGCAAAAAAGGATTCTACTTTGATATACAGTTAAAGAAATGAAGAGCAAAAAATTTGGTTGTCATATTAAGAAGATGAGAAACGAAGCAGATCATAAATAGTTTTACCTTTTATGAAGTCATTTGTTTTGTAAACCATGGAGGTGGCCCAAATTCAAATAGGAGACCACATTTATTAAATTGCCTACACAATGTTTTAAGCTAATATTGGCTACAAAAGAAAACCAATACTCCAAATAAGATTAATATTTTGCCTTTCTTGAAAAAAGTCAGCAAGGTTTAATCACAGACATAGAATTTGCATGACAATAACTGATTATGACCGAATAAACCATTTCATAAATTAAGGCTGATACACTCACTCCTAAAATCTTTTCTTTATGTTAATGGTCTGACCTTTGTTGACTCTATTGCAAACTTGATCAACATCCTAATTTTACTTCAGTATCATTCCTATGTATTTGGTTCCAGAGCTCTCTTATACACACCTGGAAGTCAATGACTCTTACAGAGTTTATTATAACAACAGAAGGATTTGGGAATTTGATTTCTAAGGATGAACTAATACCTTGTGTTAAAACTAGAAATAGAAGCATTCAGAGATACTTGAGATGTTGTAATGGTTAAGAGACCTATAAAAGATTCATTTAAAGTTAAATGTCTTATTTTCCTTGCTGTATGTATAATATCTGAGAGAAAAAAATTGTAGCAAACTATATATTGAAGCTTTTCCTATAAAATAATTGTTTGAAGTGTGCACCAAACTCTGTAGGATTCTTTGAGCTTCTCCCCAATAAAGAATATTAAATTAGGAGCTGTAAAGATATCACAGCAGATAAGGTGTTTACCCTGTACATAGTCGGCCAGATTGTACTGAATGGGGCTCAGTCCCCAGAACTCCATATGGTTCCTTGTTCTTCCCTAAGTTCAAAGTTAGGGTAAATTTTGTTCACCATCAAGTATGTCACTAAGGCAAATAGATGAACAAAAGGAAAATTAGAGTAAAGCAATAATTTTGGAAAATTAAGTGTCCTTTTGAATTTGCTAAATGCACGTTAAGATGTCAATATATGCAGAAGTTATATATTTTGCCAGGAAAATCAATTCCTATACATCAACTGGGTGTCTTATAATTTCATCCACTTTTTGCTTTATTTTATTTATTAGCTTATTTATTTGGGGGGGTGGTGCCAGAGGTTGAATCCAGACACTCACACATGTAAAGCAAGTGTTCTAATGGTAAATTATATCTCTCTCTCAATTTAACTCAATTCTAACACTAAATTCCTGAAGCACAAACTCTTTGGTTCACATACAAAGTACTCAAATTCTAGTAATTAGTGAACATAATTAGGGCATACTCCACATACTCAGTCTAACTATACCATTTTCATTTCAGAATCCAACCATATATCTTGGATACCTGTAGAATACTCATGTGTTCTGTAAAGTGTACCACAAAACTGGGAGCTTCATAAACACAGACTCAGTCGTTCTCTACAGTGATGCAGGAAGGTGCTATGCTTAAAGTACAGTTTCATTATAAATAATGCAAATGAAAGCAATAAATATTCAAGTCTGTGGAGGGAGGCAGTATCCTACACCCTCTTCTTTAGTTCTACCTCTAAATCTGATATATTTACCAGTCCTTAAACTTGCTAAACTTGTTATCTAGGGTATTTATTGAAGTTTCATTACATAGGCTTGAATGACTGAATTGTTGGTTCTACATATTAGAAAATCATCATGAATATAACTAGATTTCAACCAGTTGCTTTTATTTGAAGAAAAAAATAAGACTATCAAACCTACTGATATAGTACCAAATGTTCATTGAATTAATATTTATCTAGATGTGACTTTATAAGCATTTAGTATTTAATATTCATAAACTCATTTTTAAATGATATAATTACTTTATTATCACAATTTCAAGGAAAGCTAAAGTATAAAATACTAAAGAACTTGCCTAAAGTCTGTTACCTTCACTGATACATATATATATCACTGTATCACTGTCTTCCGTTCATCATCGATTTGCTCGAGCGGGCACCAGTACATCTCCATATGACCTGTCTCATGCAAGTAGAGCCCAAGGACACCTGCTTGCTCCAGGAACATAAAGAGCCTCAAACCATACCATCAGGTCATGGGGATGAGGTCTATAATTGTTACTGGTATTTGGCATATCAAATATGACACGGGTAGCTTGCCAGACTCTACCATGAGGGTAGCATACTCTTGTAGTCATCTCAAAATCCCAGACCAAGTCATACTCTTGTAGTCATCTCAAAAACACGGACCAAGGAGTCTAACACGTGTGCGAATCAGGGGCTCGCCTGAAAGCCGCTGTGGCGCAATGAAGGTGATCCACATATATATATATATATATATATATATATATATATATATATATATATATATATATATATATATAAAGTACTGTCCTTTAGTATTAAAATGCCCTAATGGTGGAGTGTCAGACAATAAATTCCTGCTACTGAATGCAATATGGGATGGAATTTTACCAGCAATCAGACTCTTTAATTTTTGTATTTTGAAGTTTCTCCATAATCAGGCAATATCAGGAAGACACCTGGCAATTATTGAGTGGCAACTGGGTGTTATGCCACAATATTTTAATTGTTATATCATTTTGATATCTACATCAGTTATATGTAAAAATTATTGCTTGATGGATATAAAGCTAAAGACTTTTCACTGATGTAGTCAAAGTTGAATTTCAATTAGCATTAAAGTGGACACTAATAGATATGTATGTTTATGTGACTTTCAACCGTAATTTTTTTCATTTAATTTACATTGTGTTTTCCCATATAAAACAGGGGAAGCATACTTGTTCTCATTTGAAGTTAATAGATTATAATCTTAGTCATTGAATTTGATTTTTTCCAAACATTTCTTAGATGTGTATTTCTGATTTTCCTTTGATAAATAGGTTCAGCAGTCAAAGGAACAGAATAGCTCATATACACAAAGTGATAATTCTGAAGATAATTCTCTAGAAAGCTTGTGCCACAAAATTTCATTTTGCTTCAACAAAGTACTTACTTTTGTCAGTAACACTCAAAAGTCTTCTAACTCTTTTGCTTACGCTTTAAGCAAAAGCCTTCCCTCTTCATCCTTCCCTCTTCATACACTCTAAAATGCAATAGAATTAGGTTTAAAAGCAGTTGTATTCTTTGAGGCAAAATAAATTATAAGTAAGTCTTGCAGATAGTTGCTAGGTAAATTGATTTCTATGTACCAAATGTCCTTTCCCTGATTTGTTGATAAAATTTTAATGTTAAACATGTTAGAACTATTAAATACATCCTCCAAGCTTAGAGCTTTTATTGCTGTTATGGTTTCTCCTCTCATCACTTGTTTTGTTAAGAGTTTTGCATTAGTTGAAAATTGAGCAAATAGTGGTGCTGCAAAGCAAACTGCTATTACAAAATGGATGTCATTGCATTAGTTTTACTTGCTACTGTGAGCATTTGGACAGAGCATAAAAAGAGAGAAGCTACTGTAGGTGTACCTTACTGAAATTAATGAATAAAATTGCAAATTTTAATCAATTGGATTAATACCAGCCTATAGTGTGTTAATAAATGTTGAGACATTGAAAATGTAAATACAGATTGGGTTGCTTTGGCATACAGGCTAACTTTTTACTAAAATTGAAATGGTGGTAAAATGAAACCCAACAGTCAGTGTAAGACTCTGTGTATCTTGAATGGACACAGATTGCTTGAAGCTTTAAGAGGAGTTTCAAAGTTATAAAGTATTCATCAGGTAGACCACTTAATGCAACTAATCATCTATTTGAATTTGTTTTCTGCCATTTTTTAAGAAAAAGTTCCGCATCTTTCATGGTATGAATAATATGTTGTAGACCCAGACAGAAATACTCCATGCCACTAATCTCAAAAACCCAATCTGTTTTCTACCAATCATAAACTTCTCATTTTAACGACCATATTCATATCTAGTCCAATCAATAAAAACATATGAAATAAGCAGCTGTCATTTACTCAGCACTATTGTAGGCATATTATTAGAAGTTTAAGAAACAGAAGTAGCTGTCCGGATGCTGGGATGCTACCTCAAGACCAGATTAACAGAGCAAAACCAGTTCAAGCCCAGGTAGGCAGCTCCCAGAAGTGGGAATCACTGGGAATTTGTCAGATGGAGTCAGGGGTCAGCCCTCCCCCTCCATTTTGTCGAGCTTGGTGGCCCCGCCCAGGAGCTGCCCTGGGGCCACCAGCCATAGCATGCAGTCTCAAATGTGGCTGGGGAAGCTGGAACTCCACCTCCCCAGGCTCAGCTGATCATGGGGCTCCCAGGAGGACAGATGGGTTCTGGGAGTGGGACCATCGCCTCTGGGGGGTCCCAGAAGCAGCTGGATGAGACTCGCCCACCACACTAGCCCCCACCTTAGCTGTCCAGATGCTGATTATGAGGCCCCTAAGTCCGGCGGTCCATCAAACTAGTGGAAACAGTTGCGTACTTTGATGTACTGCATTCAATGATGTGTAGGAAAGTTTAGCAGGAAGGAGAGATAGAGAGGACAGAAAAGACATACAGAACCCCCAAGTAGTTGAGGTGTGGGAGGGGGGGAGGTGGGGACATTGGTGATGGGAGATGGGTTCGGGTGGAGGGATGGGTGTTGGAACACTGTGGAACCAAAACTCTACATGAGCATCTTGTAATTTTATGTCTAAAAGTGGTGTAATAAAATTTGGGAAATGAAAAGAACAGGGACAAACAGTGCTGGAGTGGATGCAGGGATAAAAGGACTCTCCTTAATTGTTGGTGGGAATGTCTACTGGTCTAGCTTTTTTGGAAAACAATATGGGCATTCCTGTGGTACATCTACACAATGGAATACTCTGCAGCTGTTAGGAAAAATGAAGTTATGAAATTTGGCTATAAATGGATGGACATGGAAAGGATCATGTTGAGTGAAATTAGTCTGAAGGAAAGAGAGAGATATAGAATGACTGCATTTATTTACATGACATAAATATATATACATATTATGACACCAATCAGCCTATTACAGTCCAGCTCATCGAGATCCACCCTGCTGCAGTCTTTTTTTAATCCGGACCAGATCTCCACCCAGCAGACCAGTCTATCAAAATCCAGCTCATCGAGATCCACCCCTGCTGCAGTCTTTTTTTTTAATCCAGCCCAGATCTCCAACCAGCAGACCAGCCTATCACAGTCCAGCTCATCGAGATCCACCCCTGCTGCAGTCTTTTTAATCCGGCCCAGGTATGCTGATCCAGAGACAGACATGGGGGCAGAGCTGCTACTTCCTCTTCCTGTGCCCAGCCGCTCACAAGGCACCCAGGAGGGATGGTGGGTTCTAGCCCTGGCCCGCCATCCCAGCAGAGCCTTGCAACAAGCCAGACGACCCCCCCCCACTCCATGAGGGCCTCCATTTTCCACATCCGGACCTCTCTCTTGTCAGATCTCCAACCAGCAGACCAGCCTATCACAGTCTGGCTCATTGAGATCCACCCTGCTGCAGTCTTTTTTAATCCTGCCCAGTTATGCTGATCCAGAGACAGACATGGGGCAGAGCTGCTACTTGCTCTCCCTGTGACCAGTCGCTCACAAGGCGCCCAGGAGGGATGGTGGGTTCTAGCCCTGGCCCGCCACCCCAGCAGAGCCTTGCAACAAGCCAGACGACCCCCCACTCCATGAGGGCCTCCATTTTCCACATCCAGACTTCTCTCTCGTCAGATCTCCAACCAGCAGACCAGCCTATCACAGTCCGGCTCGCCGCCACAAGCGGCCACACGGTTCATCAATAAATGCTGGACTTAGAGATGACTACAAGAGTATGCTACCTGCA
Source organism: Cryptotis parvus (assembly GCA_021461705.1). Taxonomy (NCBI): domain Eukaryota; kingdom Metazoa; phylum Chordata; class Mammalia; order Eulipotyphla; family Soricidae; genus Cryptotis; species Cryptotis parvus. The sequence goes on along the minus strand of JAJIBD010000919.1, from coordinate 94,149 downwards.
CGGCAGAGCCTGGCAAGCTACCCGTGTTGTATTTGATATGCCAAATACCAGTAACAATTATAGACCTCATTCCAGAAAGGATTGAGGCTCTTTATGTTCCTGGAGCAAGCAGATGCCCTTGGGCTCTACTAGCATGAGACAGGACATATGGAGATGTTACTGGGGCCCGCTCGAGCAAATCGATGATGAACGGGAAGACAGTGATATAGTGATTATGACACTAAATCCAGTGTCAGGCAAAATGTGGATCAGGAGGTCTTACCAAAAAATGAAAATTACCGCAAACGTGTGGGAGTCAGAGGTTAGGTAATACAGAGAAGGGATCATGTGTGAATAAATGTTGAAAGGGTTAATACCAACCTAGAACTGAGCATTAAATACAGGCAAAAAATGCACATGATGGCCTCTAAGTGTAAGTAGTGCAACCCACAATGTGTAAGAGAAGGAAAAGAGAGAGAGGGAGAGAGAAAAGAGATAAAGAACCTGCCATTTAGGCAGGCTATGGGGGAGGGAATTGGGGACATTGGTGGTGGGAAATGGGCACTGATGGAGGGCGGGGAGCTGAAACACTATGTGACCGAAACCTTAAACATGAATAACGTAGTAATTGTATATCTAATGGTGGTATAATAAAATATTTAATAAAAAAATTTTAAAAAAAGAACAGAAGTCAAAAACTTAAATAGGAGACAATATGAACAAATAAGGTCACCAGAACAGGTGTGAAAGGAACTGTCACAACGGTGGAGAAGGGTGAGTTTTTCCACATTTTAGTGCTCACCTACATGATCATCTGTTTTCTATGAATTATAACAACATTGACAATATAGATGAAACCAAATTTAATCAGAAAATTTAGCATTTCAAAATAAACATTTCCTAAATTAAAGCTATTTAGACAAGAACACAGGCAACAAATACATAACACTTTTTTAAAAAACCTGCCTCTTACCTATTCCCTTTTTAGGTTCTGAGTCTAAAGTATAGTTCAGTTTTGTTAAAAAGGGATATTAGCTACAATATAATGACCTTCTAACCCCCCAAATGAGACTTTCATCTTCACATAATCAGCAGCATTGAAGTAGAATTGAAAATGGAATAAATCTCTCATTATGTGATTCAATGACATTTAATGCTTTACGAACATACCACTGGAATGAAGATGAATCTTGCATAAGATTCATATGTTGTGTAGTGCTAGTGTGACACCTCCCCGATTTGTAAATATCGAGCTCTTATAAAGGCAAAAAGAAGAAAGTGATGTTTTGCTAAAGAAAAACCATAAGCAAGGCCAGTAGGAGTTTATGACAAAGAGTAACTGGAAGATCACAGGGCACTGCTGAGCCTTTTCCCCCTTTTCTGTGTCATAACACAGTCATCTCAATGTGTTACTATTCCTCCAGAAAAATACACTTCATTGTGTGTGTGTAGAAATTATGTCAGCACTGTCATATTCCCCTCCAGCAATTGCATTAAAAATTAATGCATCATAGGTAATACAATTTAATTTTAGTATATGTTAAATACCCACATTCAATTATTACTAATGTAAAACTTTGTTAATAATCACTAAGTTGTCATGACTTTATTGCTGGAAACACAACCAAAAAAATCACAAGCAGGTAGGATTAAATGAAGAATAGTGAAGTCACAAACTTAGGTACGCTAAAGACACACAGCGACACTAGGAAGAATTGACCCAAGAACGAATCATACAGTGGTTCAAGGAAATCTCTAACCAAGGTACTTTAAATAATAAGTATATGCTCAATAAAGTCTTTACCATTGAATAGCATTCTTAGATCTCTAAAATGCTATAAAATCCATTGAAATGTAATATTGTATAAAAACACTAAAATCATTCAATAGCATTAATGTTCTAGATAAATCAAGGAATCTTGTGTGCTTTATATTAAATTTAAAACACATATGGAACCACGTTGAGAGGGAAGAAATAGAAGAGCATCAAAAACCAATATCACTGATGAGAAATCTCATATGAACACACAAATTATAAATAAGGGTTTATACTATCATTTATATCCTTTATAATATATACCTGCCCCTCGAGGTGTTGTAGGTGTGGCTCTAGTGCTCGGCTGGGTCGGCAGGTGACAGACAGGAGACAGGATTATCTACACCCAGGGCTCTGTCCTGTGGGATCTGGCTGGTTGATGATCTGAGAAAGAAAAGATTGGGCCTCCTGGGATGAACCCAAAGCCACGGCAGAGTCTGGCAAGCTACCCATGGTGTATTCGATATGCCAAAAACAGTAACAATAATGAACCTCATTCCCAGTTATTGAAGGTGTCACTGGAGCCCGCTCAAGCAAATTGATGAACAATGGGAAGACAAGTGAAAAGAGACAAGTGATAATATATACAGTGTATAGAATATATAATAAGTACTGTAGAGTGATTGTAAAGATTATCATTTGAAGTTAAATGGGTATGCAATAAAGCATGCTTCTCAACAAGGGGTCATATGGTTTACTATAAGCTCCTAGGAATATTTTATGGTACCAAAGGAGTAAATAAGCTAAATTTCGGCCATGGCATTAGATCAGGGATCAGATCAGTAATATAGAGAGCCACATGGAAGGAATCAATGATAGAAGCTAACAAAAGTCAGAAAAGTGTTGAGAAACACTGCATTATTGACAACATAGAAATAATAAATCTGGAATGAAGCTGAAAATTATAACTTAAGAAATCATATTCACTGTTCTGACTTCTGTACATTCTGAAGTGGACCCTATATTGCATATGGCTTATTTAAATTTCTAGAAAAAGTCATAATTAATGTAAGTAAGTATTAAAGAATGAATTCACATGTATTCAGACCTGTGCTTAAACACCACACACCTGCAAGCACACACAAACACATACAGACACACACACAAACATCATTGACTTTGGTTTGAGAGATGTTTATGGAGACCCTAAAATTAGAAAAACTTCAGCAGTCTTTGTCCACCCCCAATCTCTGTAGTCCACTCCTAATGTATCCAGAGGAAATTGGAAGGCAGTGTGCTTCTATTGTTCCTCTGTTTAAATGAGATAAGATCCTTACTAGGCACATATTTTTTTCTTTATCTCCACAGTCCTTGTGTCTCAGCTTGTTCTTTGAGCTTAATGACTTTATTTCTTGCTTTGGTTTTGCTTCTTTATATCTCTTTGGGTTATGAGATCCTTACTGATTTCAGAAGCTAGTACTTTCCCTCCCTCTTGAGTCCCTTTTTTGTTCATTGTTAAATGGTTGGCTCAAAAAATATGGCTTCAGAGCATATGGAAATTCTATTTCTTTATCCTTTGTTCAATTTCCTTTTATCTGAAAGCTTCATAGCAGTTGAAATGTATTGTTATAGATTGTGTAGGCAGTTTAGTAATACCCTTATATGTAGGTAATTTAGTAATATTCTTGTATTTTTTTCTCCTTCCATTTCAAAACAAGACTTCCTTCAATAAAAACTTAATTTGACAGTTCTCTTTTGTATAAGATGATTTTGAATTACTATAGCAACATATAGTGTGCCTATAGCTACATTTTGATTTTCAACAGTAAGATATACATCTTTCATCTTTTTCTATGCATCAGAAATATTTCACAGGAAGAAATGAGCTTTTTTGGGATTTAAACAGACTCATCTGCTAAAAAAATGGCACAATTGTTTACACGACATAAGATGGTGCCTGTGAGTCAACCAAATCTCTGAAGCTAGCAGGAACAGTATCACCGTCAGTCAGGAAAATATTAATAGAATTAGTTGATTAATAGCTTATATTTCGGGGGGACAAGATTAGAGGATACTTTCAATGAAAGGTTAGTATTGTATAAACAATAAGAAAAAAATTTTTGCTTTGAGAGAAATTTGAATGAGGAGTTAACTCTTAAGATTAAACTGAATCCAAATATAAGACATTTTATGCTCAAATATGTATAATCTGGGGCTGGAGAGATAGCACATTAGGTAGGGCATTTGCCTTGCACACAGCTGACCCAGGATCTATCTCCAGCATCCCATATGGTTCCCGAACACCACCAGGAGTAATTCCTGAGTGCAGAGCCAGGAGTAGCACTGAGCATTGCTGGGTGTGACCCAAAAAAAACAAAAAAAAATGTATAAGCTATCTAAAGAAGTTAGATGGAATCAGTATACCATTTTTGATCCCTTATGTTCTAGTTGGAAACTTAGACTTAAAAGAAAATAATAAAGCAGTCATAGAGATAGCACAGTGTTTAAGGTGCTTGCTTGCATGTTGCTGACCCTTGATTTAAATCCCTTGTCCCCTGATCCCACCAATACTGGTCTCTGTGTGCAGATTCAGGAGTAAGTTCAGAGCACAACTGGATTTGGCACCAATAAAAAGGAGGTAAGATAATATAACAATCCAATGAAATAAAATGAGGACTGTAATTCAGTTAAGACATTACTATGAAAACTTAAGAGAAGAGAGATTCGGTTATGTGATATCATAGGTGAGAAAAGTGTTGTAGAAAGCAAAGAGTGTTTATGGATCTTGGCGAGGGTCTCTACTCTTACCTCTACACCTAAAATATATTTTTTACATAGTTGGAAAGATAAAATAGCATTCATCACAACAATATGACACCAGAGGCCTGAGTAATAGTACAGCAAGTAGGACATTTGTCTTGCACATGGCCAACCCGGGTTCAATCTCCAACATCCCATATGGTCCCCTGAACACCACCAGGAGTAATTCTTCAGTACATTTCCTGAGTGAAGAGCCAGGAGAAAATCATGAGCATTGTTGGATATGACACTAAAAGCAAAAAAACAAAACCAAAACCAAAATACAACACTGGACTTAAATCTCTCTATTGGCATAGAGAGGGTATCTTAATTTGGGAGGCTCAACCATAGCACAATGGGCTGGACTGCATCATTTGCATGTGGAAAGCCTGGGTTTTATCAACAGCACTGAATGGTTTCCTGAGTATTACCTGGAAGAAATTCCCTAGTGTTACTTGGTGTGATCCAAATACCAGATCAAAATAAATAAATAAATAAACAAATGGATAAATAAAAAGTAAATAAATGAACAGATAGAGATAGAGATAGATAGATAGATAGATAGATAGATAGATAGATAGATAGATAGATAGATAGATAGATAGATAGATAGATAGATAGATAGATAGGATAGATAGATAGATAGATAGATAGATATAGATGAATAAATACCCTTTTTAATCAAAACATAGCATCACAATCTGTGTGACATTGTTTAAAGTAGTACAATAGAGATGGCTAAGTACAAACAGTATTATGGAAACTTTACCGACAGCTAATATAAATCAAACTATTCCCACCAAGTACAGGCTACTGCCTTCCTAAAGCATAGATAGAGTTAGTTTTAGGCAATTTGAGGGTATAGAAAATTTATAGAAAAGGCTTCACTGGTACTATGTTCCATGAGAATATTATTGAATGCCACTAAAAGAGCTTCACCCAAGAGAGTAAGCCAATCTCAAATCCGGCTTGTCAGAGACCCACCCTACAGGGGAAACTATTTTAGGCCAGGAATGCTTGAACCACAGACTCAGATACACAAGAGAGAGCTGCTACCAGCTCTCCATATTCCATGTAGCCACAAAGCAACTGTGTGATTTATCTGTAAACTGTAAATTATCATGAATATTCTACCATGTCAGAGACTCACAGACATGGGGCAGAGGTGCTACTTGCTCTCCCTGTGCCCAGCCGCTCACGAGGCACCCGGGAGGGATAACGGGTTGTAACACTGGCCCACCACCTCAGCAGAGCCTGCAACAAGCCAGACGACCCCCAATCCACTCGCCTGAGGGCCGCCATCTTCCACATCCGGACTTCCCCTCGTCAGAACTCTACCAAGCAGAGAAGCCTATCACAGCCCGGATCATCAACACGACCCTGCAGTAATTTTTTTTTCAATCCGGCCCAAGTATGCTGATCCAGAGATTCACAAACATGGGGAAGAGCTGCTACTGGCTCTCCCTGTGCCCAGCCACTCACAAGGCACCCAGGAGGGATGGCAGGTTCAAGCCCTGGCCAGCCACCCCAGCAGAGCCTTGCAACAAGCCAGGCAGCCAACCCCCCACCCCCCGCCACTCCATGAGGGCTGCCTTCTTCCACATCGGGACTCCCCCATTGTCAGAACTCCACCCAGCAGACCAGATCTATCACAGCCTAGCTCGTGCAGTCGCTTGCAGCAGCAGCAGTTCATCAATAAATGCTGTATTTAGAAGTGGCTACTACAGTATGCCACCCGCACGACAAGCCTGGAAAGCTGCCCGTATCTTATTTGATATGCCAAATACCAGTAACAATTATATTAGATCACTCCCATGACCTAATATAATGGTTTGAGGCTCTTTATGTTCCTGGAGCAAGCAGATTTCCTTGGGCTCTACTAGCATGAGACAGGACATATGGAGATATTACTGGTGCCCGCTCGAGCAAATAGATGATGAACAGGAAGATAGTGATAGTGATTCTACCACCCCTCTCAGCGATCTCAGCAAGCTACTGAGAGTATACTGCCCACGCAGCCTACCTGGCAACCTGTCCAATGTGTGTTCGATATGTCAAAACCAGAAAAAACAATGTTTATTCACCTGACCCTGAAATACAGCAGCACTAAGAAGGATGAGCAAGGAGAGGCTGATAAAATCTCAGGGCCAAACTAGGCTGCCAAAACCAAGAAGGACTAAAATGACTGTCTGTACTTCTTCATCAAGACACCGAAGGAACAATTTGAGGCTCTTCGGATTCCTGGAGCAAGCAGATGCCATTGGGCTACACTGGCACGTGATAGGGACAAATGGAAATGTTACTAGTGCCCACTCAAGCAAATCTACGAATAACGGATGTCAAGTAATCAAGTGCTCAAGTGATCACTAAAATAAAATACCTAATCTGTGCTTAAACTGTGACCTCAAATAAACAAGGAATTCTGACTTTGATGAAGTGACTTTGTAAACACCAACAAAAACAACAAAAAATGGAAAACTCTTTCACACTCTCTTTTGTAGAAACTTGGCAGGGCAAGAGTTAAATCAATTAATTTTTTGCAACAGTTTTCCAGCATATAGAATTAATACAAAAAACTCATTCACAAACTCCTTGCACCCACCCTAATCTACTTTCCTCCTCTGCTTGCCCTTGAAATAACCAGATCTGTCGTGTTACCTCTTAGAAGAAAATGCTCTGAAAGAACAATAGCATCTAGTTTGTCCCTAAATTTTATCCTATTTTTACTGAAAACCTGCACTGTAATAATTGCTTCTTTCTGAAAATGCAAGATAGAGGTTTCAAACTCCTTCTATTACATATAAGCCGCCTTTGAAAGAAAGGGACAGAAAAACAGAGTCGGACATTGTTGCTCTCTTCACTGTACTCCTGACTCCAATAAAATTTCTCACAAGAACTTCAATCTTCTTGCAAAAGCCTATATCACAGTGTTTGGTTTCTGATGTACTGGGCAGCAGGTCCTCATTTAGCTTCAACACCCTCCTTGGATAAAAAGTAATTCAAATAAATATAGTACTTAATACTGGATGAAGTGCTTTCTATGCTCTGCATTTGAATTTGCATAGTACTTATCAGGTATTTTATTAAAGTCATAAATCACAAAAAACCATGCAGTTCTATATCAAAGATGATGCAATTATATGATAATGTCTCAAAAACCTGAAGCCAAAGCAAATTGTGAGTGAGACACTGTATTCAAGTTTTGTGATGCTCTGTTTTTGAAATTTCATCATTCTCTGATGATTATCACACTTCTGTTTTTAAATTTATTTTATTGAGTCGTGGTGCCATATAGTTAGAAGACTGTTTTGCGATTGGGTTTCAGTCACACATTGTTCAAACACTCATCCCTCCACCAATATATGTTTCCCACTAACAATGTGCCCTTTTTGCCCTCCTGCCAACAATCCTCTACCCCCAATTCTCTCTCTGTGGCAAGCCCTTTCCTTCTTTCTCCCTCTTTCTCTCTCTTTCTCTCTCTCTCTCCCCCCATTGGGCATTATACTTTGCAATGCAGAGACCAAGAGGTTACCATGTTTGTATTCTGCACACAGTTCTTATAAGTGGTCACTTACACTGTCTTTGTCACAGTGGTCCCTTCCCTATCCCAACTGCCTTTTCCCCAAGAGGGTGAAGTAGGTCTCCAAGTGTGGACCAAAGCTCCTGGACCTTGTTTTTACTGTCTTTGGACATTGATTTAGTTCACTTCTAATGTGCAATTAACACAGGCCTGGAACGGTAATTAACCCTCACAAAAGACTGGCAAAACAAATGACAACTAGAGAAATAGTTTTAAATAATCAGTGTAAAATTTGTGGGCTATATTTTAAAAATAAACAGTTAGAGACTAATACTCTAGGGCAGTAGAAACAAGGGCCAGGATAACTGGTCAACAAGTGAGGGGGTAGGGCAGTTAGGACAGAGAAGGGGTTACTATGACAACAACAGTTGGAAATGATCAATCTGGACAAAAAATTAGTAACAGAAGTAGGTAAAGGGTCAAACTTTATAACCTTTCAGTACCTGTATGGAAAACCATAATGTCAAAAGGAAGCAGAGAGAGAGAGAGAGAGAGAGAGAGAGAGAGAGAGAGAGAGAGTACCTGGGGTACAGGGGGTGGGTAGGAGGGAAACTGATGGGGAACGCATGCTGGTAAAGGATCCCGTGCTGGAACTTGTTGTGACTGAAACCCGGTCTTGAAAATATGTGCAACCATGTATCTCACTGTGATTCAATAGTTTTTTTTTAAAAAAAAGATTAAGTGTCAAGAGTGAATGACTTCTTGATAGACTTAGATTAAGGACTTCTACCAAACTTTCACAAACATAGAATGTTAAAAAGGAAAATGCAATATTTTATTAACTGATGTTTCCATCAATTAATGAGAAGAATCCAGAATTTGTTTAGAAATATGTGATTGTAAGCTGGAATCCCTAATTTTATTCAATTAACTATCCCTGGGACTTAAATATTTGGGGTACTTCTTGGCTATGCAAACTGCGTTACAAAAATGATTGCAAACCCAAATCAAAAGGAAAGAAAAGTGTTAATAAAGTTGGACACCTATAAATTTCCAGTGAACTTTCCTAATCGTTTTTAATTAATTCATTTTGTGTGGGGATGGTGGCAAAAAGCCAAAGAGGGAGTATTCCAAGAGAAACAGTTTATTCCTGTTTTGGTTGGGAACTCTAATAGCTTTTATTTATCTTATTTTCACCAAGCTTGTGCAAAAGTAACCACATTCAAACCACTGACCCAACCAATACCAGCAATGCCCTTTTATTTCCTGATTAAAGTGCAAAGTGCTTTAAACATTCAGCGTAAACACATTTGTTTATTTCTTTCTTAATTTGTGAGGCCACTTTGCTGGCAGAGACCAGAGTAGAGGAATCCAAGATGTATTGATTTCTTTCTTCATGACTATTTAATCGGTTAAAGTGTGAGCCACTTGCAAGTGCCAAGATGCTGGTTACATTTTAATAAATGTCCTCTTTGGTCGATCAATACTTCTCAGTCCAAAAGTAAATAAATAAATAAAAGTGCTGTTCTCTCATAAGTTAATGGGGAGAAAATCTTTTTACTATCGTCAGTCATCATGACAAACAAGAATATGAAAAGTGTTAATGAAATGACCAACTGTCTATAAAATAAAAGACTTGCAAGACAGTCTCCTTTCTTTCCTTAATTTGATGAAACAAAATGGAAAATTACACTAGTGCCCATCCAGCGTGAAATGATGTTAACAAGCAGAAAACAAATGCTATAATGAAGGACTTCTAGGATGTACTATGTATAGTCTTACTTGTAAAGAGGGAATTACTGGGCAGAGCTCTAGCCCTGAGCAACATCCCACCCCCTACTGAGAAGAATCACAGCTATCATCACGTCCCTGGGGAAGTGGTGCCATTCTGCACAATACAACAAATTGATGTTCACAGCATAATAATTATCCATGTGCTACAAACAATAGGCCACACAATTACCAACCAGGGCAATGTCCTACACAGGCAAAGTGAAGTTGCAAAATGAAGCGATTGTACAGATAATTGAGGCAATAGTCCCACAAAAAAGGGATGTGCACAACTTGTTATCTATTGAGCATTGTTTGTGAGGGATAGTTACAAATAACTGGATTTTCCAGAATGCCAAAACTTACCATTTAAACACAAAATGCTTCATTTTAAAATAGAATTCACTGTGACTGTATATCTCTGTTAAAATGTTACTCTGTTTTATACCTTGTCAAACAATGTATAACTGTGATTTTAGTGTTATAATTTTAATTGAAGATACAAAGCAATATTTTTCTTTATTTTGATGAAACTAATAAAAATATATGAATGAGTTCTTGACCATTTTTATCATATATTTCCTTGCCTTCTACATAAGGGCCATATTGGAACATCATGTATAAACTTAAATATATATTTACATATGTTGAAAACTACTAACCTAAGTCAAGAGTTTCCTATATGAACACTGCAAGTAAAAAAACAATACAATCATATGATATTTCTAAAATTGGATAGGTGCACTTTAAGATGGGTTATGTGGTTTGACATACACTTTTTTCTTTCAATGTTGGATATATAGTGAAACACACAGGCTGTGAGGACAAAGTTGCTTAATGTAATAGTCATGTAACTGCAATAAGACTCAAGCTTTCTAAAATCAAAACATCTGCATTGTAAGTCACTGGATATTTTATTTAAATCTTTATATAACTTTGAACTTTATGCACATAGAGTTAGGAATGATTATGTTCACTACATATTATGGCGTATCTTTTTTAAAATAATATCATTTATGAAAAATCTTCAGCCTTTGGTTGCCACTTGTTAAAGGTTATATAAATGTTAGCAATTCAGGTAAGGAAAGGGAAGGAACTTAATTACTTGGAATCCAGAGATAGGGATAAAGGATAAAAATGAATAAAAAATTTTAAAGGAAAAGAATAACTTGGAGAAGGAAAGAAAAACATGAACACAATATGACAAATTGATGTTCAGAGCATAATAATAATTATTAATTATTATCTATGTACTATGAACAATAAAAATTGAGGGAGCAAGAAGGGAAAATAGTTCATGACGTTTAGAAGATATTAGGTTCTTAACTCTTCATATAAGAACAATATCACAGACTGGATATATGCAAGACATTATCAAATTATAGAAAAGAACATATTTTATGCTATCATTTTTCAAATGAGGAAGCCAAGCCATATAAAATAATGCTGAATGAGTATGGTATGGCTCATATTTTGTGTCATTGCATATCTTTTGACTCTATATGCTTAAACAGAATATGTTTTTCTCCCTAACATTCATCCTAAATTTCTATATTTCTTCTCTTCCCTTCTCTCTTTCCAATTCTGTCTTTTACTTCTGTGTTTTTCTAAGCACTTCCTGTATGTGAAGCACTGAATAAAATAGTTAAATAAGGCTTGTCCTTAGAAATTTGCACTTTCTTGGAGAAAAAGTTATATATATGACATATATATAAAGTTATATATAATATATGTAATATATATAGTATATATATATATGTATATTCAGGAAGTCTGGGTTTAATTTGTTCACACATAATGATTCCCAAAGCATTACCAGGAGCTGCCTGAGCAACAAGTCAGGAGCAGCCTGGATGACTTTTTACAGTAGGGATAAGAATGCTATACTCCTATTCCTCACATTTGCCTCTCTACCTGGATGCTTCCCAGAGCTTTTCGGGCCTCCAGATCCTAATATCAAATGGACTTTCCAGTTCAGGTCCAATATACTATTTTGTTCCAGAGCTATACACCCAGTGATCTTGCACTTTTTAAATTTTTTTCTGCAATGTATAGAAACTCAAGAATATATGAGAGAGTACCAGCATTTACTTCCAGAGTTTAGGTTTCTAGGATGGGTCCCAGAAATTTGTGCTTTAACAAGTCCCTAAATGATCCTGATGCTGTTGCTGTAGAACCATACGCTGTGCAGCATTGTTCTGGTCTGTTGTAATCCTTCAGCACTTGGCAAACATTTTGCTCTGGTTTTAGCTGATGTTCCCATTGCAAAAGCATCTTTACCCACTTAGGCATTTGTCCTTCGTATTCTTTCTGCTGTTAGCACCCTCTCACATTGAGTAACTTTGTATGGTATTCAGCAGAAAATGTCTAGGAAGTATGTTTTACTTGACTAGTTGCTTGATGGATTGATTTTCTTAGCACCTAGTCACTGTTGCCCTCCAACTCCTTCTACCCATCATGACAACTCCATCCAGAGCTGCTACTGTCTGTGAACTTAGATTACTGTGTAGGAATGCAGGTGAGCCTATGTAGATATTTGCATTATTATATGTATCAAATAAACTCTCTCAAGTAATGATACTTACAAACTTTCCCTTATGTTTTTTGGCAGAGAAATACATAGACAGTTGCCTTGAAACACTCACTCTGAATATCCTTTATTTTCTGTAATGGAAAATCCTGTCTGCATCATAATTTGCACAGTCTCACTCACTATTTTTGTGTTTTACGGAGGATACCTAATGAGATCAGAATGCTGACAAGTGCCAGTTTGTGGACACAACTATTACTTCCAAAGAGCTTATTATTTCATAAATTATTGTTTAACTAATGCTACATAAGGATATGTTTTAACTAACCTCACTATAGCACTCCTTTATTTTTCTTTAGTCCAATTTAAGTCACTTTTTGTTACCCTTTTCTACTACATATCACAGTAAGAATTGTTTTCTCTATGCTTGGTTTTGAACAACAGAAATAGAAATATACACCTTTGCTGGATCTGCTTTCATTAAGTACAAGATACCTTTAACAATTTTGTTCAGAATTCCTTCTAAATTTTATTCTTGGACATTGACATAAGAAAGAACATTTTCTACTAGACTGAGTAGTATTTCTATTATTATTATTTTTACTGTTTACTCAGTTTTAAGCTAGAATTTCCCAGACTGCCAATTATGTCCTGAGAGCAAGTCACTGCTAAGTGAAGAACAAATTTGACAATTATTCTATTAATTTGATCTATGCCTACATATAGATGCTTTAACCAGATATTCAGTACAAATAGCTCATCCAAAGGACTTATTACCTGGATAAGTTACCTATATCAGTCAAATTAACCCATAATTTATCCCAAATCTCCATTTCACTTTATGTCCAAGAGACATAACCAAAGTTGATCCACTTGCATACCAGTCTATAGATAGAAAAGTAAATTCTATGTTCATAGTTACCACATATGCACAAAAAGTCATTGAATTCCAAAGGCATGAAAAGTAGCAAATAATGTCATTAACATGCTTAGACTTTATTTTACTTTAGCATTATCTTTCTTTTGTATAGTATAAACTCTGATAAGTTTAATTGCCCATCCTCAAAATTCATTTGATCACACAATTCATTTGGAAACAGCTGCCTTTACATGTCAATCAAAAATTATTTATACTAAGTCTTAGCTTTAGGACCATGATAGTAAGAACATGAAGCAAATCTTAGTGTAATATGATAAATCATTCAGGTATACTTCTAGAACTTTTTCATCCCTAATTGCTGTGCTCAATATAAAGAGGAAAAATATGTATATATGAAGAGTATTGTAAAGCATAGTAGATATCCAATAAATTAGTGAAAAGCATGAAAATTAAAAGTATAAATGATAGATATTGCAAAAAATAATAATATAAAGAAGCAATGGGTTGGAGGGTAGCTCCAATGAACCGGAGCACATTCTTTACAGGTAGGAGACCAGGTTTTGATCCTGAGCTTCGTATGGTTCCCAAACCAACTCCAGGAGTGATCTCTGAGCATTGCAGGTTCATTCCCTAAATAAAAAGATGACTAACCAGTAAATCATAATCTTTTATATATAAACATGAAAACTGTTTTAATATCTGCATGTATTTCATTCTTTGCAGTTGCCAGCCTCACTCAAGCTCTGACACTTTCTATGGAGTTATCTTCAATCTGCTTGAACTATAACTTCTTTAAAAACATGTTCCACTTTGATTCCAACTAGGGTGTCAGCACTGTGGCGGTGCTAGGGGGACCATATGGGATGCCAGGGATCAAACCCGGGCGGCACAGGCTGGCCGCGTGCAAGGCAAATGCCCTACCCGCTGGGCTATCGCTCCGGCACCCCTAAGTGATCTTTTGACATCCCGTGGGGTCCAATCGGTAATGGCTCTAGTCCAGCGGTTGTCTCCCAATAGCATTACATGTCCAGCCCATCTGATTTTCGATGCCTTGGCAAATGAGACAGCGTCCCTGATTCTGGAATAGCGGTGGAGGTCGGAACTCCGGATTCCTTCTCTCACTTGAGTGAGGTGTGATATTGCATAGCTCTTTCGATTCCTCTCTGGGAGACTCGAATAGCATTTTCATCCTGCTTTTGTAGGGCCCAGGTCTCTGAGGCGTATGTTAATCTTGTGATAGAGAACATAGTAGCACTTCCTAAACAATTAAATTTGTTTTCTTCCTAATATAGTTTTAACATTTATTAAAATGGAAAACCAACAAAAATAAGTAGGAGAGCGACTATGAAGGTATACTAAAAACTAAACATGAGAATCACTTCCTGCCAACTTCTGCTGCTACCAACACTGTTTCTCTCCACAAGGAAACTATGCAATTTACTAAAAAATTTAATCAATCTGAAAATTAAGAAAAACCTGAATCATTAAATACAAATGAAATTTATAATCTATAGTTTAAACATAGTGCATCACTTACAAAATTAGTCTTCGGTTATTCTGATAGTAGAGGAAAGTGCCTAAACTATTGAGTCACATTTTTGGCAGACATTTAGTCATCCCAGATCACTCTCCCTATAATCTTTGATATTATAGCTAAACATACTCAATTTAAGTTGCACTAGATTAGACTTTTGCCTGCAACACTGTTAGCCACAACATGGTATTTACTCCAAACTCCATTCATGCTCTGGTCTTTGAGACATTTCTACCAGAGTGTTTTATTATAAAGCATCACAAATCAAATAATATCAATGTCATGACTTTAATTAAATGCAGAGTAATAAAACAGTGCATTTTATTTTATGGTCATCTAATAAATTTCTTATAAACTTTGTAAAATGAAAAAATTAAAATGCACATGAACTCGCTCTCCCCTTATCTTTTATTTTTTTTGTTTTGAGTCCACATACAATGGTGTCTAGTGCTTATTCCTAGTTCTGTGCTCAGGAGTTACTAAGAACATAAGACTATATAATATACAAACAAATAGCATTTTTTCCTGCATGCAAGGTGTGTTCCTTTTCTTTTTTTGGCAGACCAAAGGATGCTCAGGAGTTACTTCTGTCTCTTCGCTCAGGAATTACTTCTGGAAGTGATCAGGGGACCATATATGGGATGCCAGGGATTGAACCTGTGTCAACCACATGCAAGGCAAATGTCCTACCTGCTGAGCTATTGCTCCATCCCCAAAGTGTTTTCCTTAATTGCGTGCTACCTCTGGTACCTTACCAAATTAAAGAAAGAAAAGTAAAGCTTTGAAATGTACATATCTTCTGCTATATATCCATCATCCATCCATCCATCCATCCATCCATCCTATCTATCTTTCTATCTTTCTGTCATCTATCTACCTACCTACCTGTCTATCCTTCTATCTATCTACCTACCTACCTATCTGTCTATCCTTCTGTATATCTACCTACCTACCTACCTACCTATCTATAGATATCTATCAATAGATAGAGAGATACTTTAACATAATAGATCTATATATTTAGCATTCGCCCACAAAATTGCAAAATAACCCTTAGTAGAAAGACAATCCAAGTAACACACTGCTATTAGTTCTATATGAAGCTCTGAAATCTATTAGACAATATCTATTACTCCATGGGACAAGAGTAGAATTATTCTATTCCTCCAAAGCTTTCGATTTTTTTGTAAGTAAACAATTCCAAATTTTCTTCTTCACATATTTAAAATTCCTCTAATTGTAATGTATTTTCCATTTGTTAAGATAGCTACATCCACTCAGTTTTGGGTGAGGTAATAAAAATAATGAAAAGACAGGTGTCACACAAGGAAATATAGCATTTCTCACCTTCGTTATAGTAGGAAGAGGAACAAAAACAATGAAAAATATCTATAATATTGACCAGTGGTAATTGGAGAAAACAGCTAAGCGAGTCCTCTTGGAAAGGGGGTCAATATTTTGGTTTCCTACTGAAGATAGTACTTAAACTATTGATTATTAATGACTAATGCTGGAATGTCAGAGAGAAATCAGTATAAATTTTAGAAAAGAAAAAATGAGTGAGAATAATGAATAAAATTGAAGCACTAAGATATTCACACAGAGACTTACTTAATGGAAGAACCTGAGGGATAAGGTAGTTGGTGCCTTTCAGGTGTTTTTCCAATCCCCACTGAATGAGAGTTGTTATGAAAACCTGCCTTGCTTTCACACCTACCTGCTAAAAGATGTTATCACCCTGCCAGTTCTAGGAAAGAGATAGGCTGTTGGGGGATACCCAGAAAAGTTGACAGCCCTGAAATGTCCCCTGGGTTTTGCAGCTGGAAAAGACATAAATCTGTGTGGTAATTCAAGAAAATTCTGCCCCACATGGTTTCTGATAAATATGCAAACACTAAAAAATTAAGCTACCTTTGTCAGTAATCTTAGATCCTATTGTGTTTTTTTAAATACTTTCTTGCTAAGTTCTTTTATTAGCCACAATGATAATGATGCTAATAATAATCTACTTATTCCAGAAGCTGGAATGATTCTTAATAATTTATGATCTCTGTTTTTGTCTAAAATTCAGCACAATTCAGTCTGATAAAAAAGAAAAAAATGAAGTTACAGAGAAAATGAATTATGCACCAAATTGTAAATATTCCATTTCTTTTGCTGATCTGAAACTCCCCAAAGAAATATGAACACTTGATTTAAAATTCAGCTGCCGTGACATTTCATAGCTGGAAAGAATACTTGCACAAATTCACAAGTATTTGCGAAAAGATAACTTTTTTTTGGTGGGTACCAGTAAATTCTAATGTGTTTTTAAAGACTATCTTGTGCTTATAGGCCCCAAAATGAATAAAATATTTCTTGGTGGAAGCTTGTTCTCTGAATACACTTTTGCAACATTTCAACCAGAAGGGATTTTTTGCATTGCTAGGGATAACTTCCAGATAGTAAAGAGGCCTGTGACAGTGACTTCCTGCTGTGAGAGTAGCAAAAGTCACATTAATGCCTACTATTGCACTTCAGACTTAACTGTTAGATATCTCGGACAAATGATATGTCACAACTGAAGACTATGTGAACACTAATGTCTGAAAGAGATAGGAAGCTTACCTGTTGTTTCCTCCCTGGAATTTTCAAACATAAAGAGTCAAATAAATTAAGCTCAGAAAAATGTCTTTTTCTAGTAACACTTTTGTTTATTTTTGCTTTTTTGTTGTTGTTGCTTTAAAATGTTGCTTGACAATGACAGGATTTGCTTTCATTCTTGAGTAGCAATGTTAAATTATTTATGATGAATCAAATCTACCAACTGTCTAAGTACTTTAGACATGTGGAGAATAAGCAGAAAATGTAACTTAGCCAACATCCTTCTCTATTTTGATTATTTCAGAACACACAAACACATAACGCACATTCCTTTCACCCTGAATATATTAAGCTATATACCTCTGATATAAAAACAATTGTTCTTCTTGCACAATAAGAATTATAGACAAAAGAGTAGCAATTTCTGCTGATATTAATTTAACATCAATCACCACCTCCCATTGATGTTAGTTTAACTTTCACTCACCACATACATAGTGCTTACATATTTTATTTTTTTATATATGTTAATCACATGGACATAAAAGAAACATGATGGTAGGAATAGTCTGCTCAATTTTCTCTCTACTAAAACAGGATTATAGAGTTTATAAGCTAGAATTCTTTTTTTTTTTTTGTTTTTGGGTCCACCCATCGATGCTCAGGGTTAACTCCTGGCTCTGCACTCAGGAATTACTCCTGGCATTGCTCGGTGACCATATGGGATGCAGGAGAATGAACCAGGGTCGGCTGCATGCAAGGCAAATGCCCTACCGCTGGACTATCACTCCGGACCCTTTAAATTAGAATTCTAAGTTATTGCCTTCTACCATTAATCATAATTAATTGTCACACAAATAAAACCTTCAGATTCTTGGTGTCAGAACAAGAGACCAGGACAAAATCATAACATATGGACTCAAGATCTACTAATTATATTTAACAAAAATTTCAAATGAAGTTTTCCTAGAAATGTCTTCTACGCATTATATCAATATTTTATGTGATGATTTTACCAAAAAAACACTGCTAATCTTTATGGTTTTGCTTATCTAAAACAATAACAACAGAATCAGAGAACTGTTTATATAGCCCAAATAGAAAAAGAGATGATGATAGGCTACGAGAGGTACTTCACAATAAAGACTATAACTAAGATTTCTTATAAGGGAAAGCCAATGTGTACGATCCAAATGGTCCTATCTTCCCTAAGCTCTATAAAAACACTGTCAGAAAGGAATAAAACACTGTCAGAAAACAGAAGGAAGGTTGGAGGGAAGGAAGGAAAGAAAGATGGATGGAAAAGAAACTATTTTTATATTTTCCAACTTTCTCTTCAGCATTATTCTTTAATCCATAGCTCCATATCTACATTATTCTTTAATCCATAGCTCCATAATCTAGTTCTGAGTAAACTAGATTTTGAATGCCTTAAAGATTTCTAAAGAGAGATTTTAGCAAAGACATTTTAACAGTCATTACCCCTGGTGTTTAACACTCCCTTCATTCCAATCCGTCCAACAAGGATTTTGCCTTTCTATCAGAAGACATTTACAGGTTGTTAAATAAATGGCCAAACAAGTTCTGCTTAATAACCAGTGTTTATTTTTCCAACTAAGATTAACCTCCCAAACAATGCAGACCATGTTGTGACAGGATTAGAAAAAAAGGTCTTATTTCTGGCCTTTGCTTTCTATGGATTAAGACGTGTCCCTTAATAGCTGCAAAACTATACATCTCTGTGAAGATTCATTCCTCCCCAGTGAGACAGAGTTGCATGGACCTAGGAGACAATCAAACATAATCACACTATTTAATTATTTATTTTATGGTTTATAAAAAATGTAACTAATTGATTTTTTGTTTCATTTGTCCTTGTTCTTTTGTTTTCCTGAAATATATAAAATTACTTAAAAGGAAAACTGTGATCAGTCAAAAAATGTATGTGCAAGTTTGTATTCACTCATTCTACTAATATTTTATAAAATGTCATTTCTAGATTGCATTAAGTATTTGTCACATGTAAAAATTATGCAACACGCATACTCAAAAGAGATAGTTTTCCATGAAAATCCTGCATTAATGCAATTTTATCTATTGTAATAGTAATTAAATATACCATGTTGCAGTACTTTTAAAAGATACAAGGAGGGGATAGTGGAGAGATTGTACAGCAGGCAGGCACTTACCTTTCCAACATCATTTCAATTTCCTATACCCCATAGACTGACCATAGGAATGGTCAGCAATAAATCCTGGACACAGTTAGTGTGGTCAAAAAACAACCCCACCCGCCACCCCAAAAGCAATACCAAGGTGGTCACACAAATAGCATGGAGGCAATGCACTTGTCTTGTACCAGGTGCTCCCGGCACTACATGATCCCTTGAGCACCACCAGGAGTGATCTCTGAACACTGAACCAGGATTAAGCCCTGGGCGCCACAAGGTGAAGCCCCCAAACAAAAAAACATAGCTTTTAATTTTTTTCATGAGTTCTAAGAACTATTCATTCCCCTTTCCTTGTCTTTCTCCCCTTTCTCCAGTTCGCCTATCTTCATTTTGGGTCTTTTGAATTATCAATAGATCAAAAAATAAACGTGATGACTCCTACATATATCTCCTTTTCAGTTTCCATTCACCTCTGACCTATAATGTTCCAATTTAGTTCAAGTACTTTTATTTATGCTATTCCTTAGTCCTATACATTTGATCAAAGAAAGCGACACTCACTGTTCAGTGCCTTCAGAGAGCACTTTGCAGGTACCATCCGTTCAGAAAAAGCAGTCACCCAATACATGAGATTGTGACAAGGTATAATGTAATGGTAGTTATGCGAACCTCCAATAAACCAGTGCTACTTCACAGATTACTTGGAGAGAAAGTCTCTTAGCGTGCTTGAAGAAGTATGAAATGAATTTCATTTCCTTCTCATTTGCCTTGCTTCTGAAAGGTTTCATGCAAGATATGTGACCAACTATTATAGTACTAATCCATCCATGACAGAGCTCAATTTTCTCTGAGAATTTACTTCTGAATGGGCTTCCGAAATACTTGAAAGCTCAAAATTAAAGTACACTGAACAGAGCAGCCACTCAGCTGTGGACAACTGTCAGTCAAGAAAACCAGTTGGAACAAAATGTAAATTAGATTTTATTTTATTTTATTTTTTAAAGTGATCTATAATGATGAGGTGGTAAAGTTTTATAGCCCATTCCCAAACAAGAACAATAAGGATGGAAGTGGCAAAAACTGTTGTGAGCTTTTCCTATTATTGCAAATGACAATGGGAGCGTGTGTGATAGAAACTCTAGAAGTGATGTGCAGACACTATAGCTTGTTGCATGCATTCTTTGTTCTGGTGTGTGAGGAAGTGGAATGAGGGGAATTTTCTGCATGTCACCTAAGATAATGTCTATGAAACAACTGCCACATTGCATGGCCTTTCGGTACTCAGTGAGAAGAGAGGTGGTCAGAGGGAGGTCATCAGTATGCCACTTCAATAAAAGACACTTCTAATTCTTATTGAAAGGGGGTTTTTAAATCAATACATTTGATTCCAAAAAGTTGGAAGGTTAGGAATCCATGGAAGAAAAATGCATTTGCCTAGTTTCCCAAATGCTCTATTTGTAGAGGTCAAGTACACTAGATTCTGAGACGAAATGCCACTATTCCCCAGGCCTTCATGGGGAATAGCAGGATATAGAAAAGCAAATAAACATTGTTGATATAATAACCGAATTTTAGCAACATTACGGGAAGGAGGGAAAGATGATGAGGAGCAGTGGTTCCATAAATGTTTCCGTTTATAATATAACCAACAAATTCAGTGTGAAACAACTGTAAAAATGGAATGGACTTTTTCATTGAAACAACATGGTTCAATGAATGTATTTATAAACAGCAAACTCATGCTATTCTAGTTGAATTTGATAGCTTAGTATCTTTTATTAGTTTTTTGAGAGGTAAGGGCATAACATTTTTTAAAATTTAAAAAAATTTATTATACCAACTTTAGATATACAAAGATATTCATGTTTGGGTTTTGGTCATACAGTGTTCCTCCACCCATCCCTCCACCAGTGCCCATTACCCACTGTCGGGGGCGCCGCCGGGTCCCAGACAGTGCCGGGAAGCAAGTTCCCTTTTACCTCCAACGCCAGTGGCGAATGGATGAAGACTCAGGAATCTGATGCAGTTTTAAAAGGGCTTTACTATCACAGGTTCCAATATACAATCCAAGAGCAGGGAAAACCTCTGAACTCTGGGTTCCCAGCTAGGCCCCAGCCAGGTGTAGGCCAGGATGGCTGCCACCACATGTTGAGGCCCAACAGAGAATGGAGAGGACAGAGAAGCAAAACACCAAGGGAAGCCAAAATGGCAAAAGGGGGAAAAGAGAGAGAGAGCTTCTTTCTTCTTGCAGCTTATTTTATAGCTAGAAATTTGCCCAAACTGGGCTGGGCTATCTAGAGATGAAAACAGGAAAATAGCTCTATATAAATGTGGCAACTTCAGGGAGACCATCTGGCTGTTTACAAGGACCCAGAGCTAATTTAAAGCCTCCTAGCAGAGCTGGGAGAAGCTAAAAAGCTAAATGTAACTTCCCCTTGCAGGAAGGGATCAATTGCCCTCAGGTAATTTCTCCCAGCACCTCGCCTAATGTCTTGAGCCAAGATCTGCCTAGAATTGCCTTTATAGGGTGGAGAAGGGGGTTTCTGAGATGGCATGTCTCTGTACCAAAGACTAATACTAATGCCAGTTAAATATTTCTCCGAGCCTTCACAAGAGTCTCGTCTACTTCACGGTAGCTTTGTATTTTAGTTGCGTTTGAGTTATCAGGGAGCCATGCTTGCTTGCTTGGAGGCAAACAGCATTTCTCTCTAGTCTAATTACTTAGAGATCCAACGTGGCCAGGCAAATATGCTGGTAAGATCTAGCTAGTCCCACGATGCTTGTGGTAGCATGAGCGAATATTTATACCAGCCAGTACAGAATACATGGTCAGATAAGACTGCCACATTCAGACTACCACCCTATCTATGAAGTGACCGGCAGGAGGCAATCCAGGGCAGATGCAGAGGCCTAGATTTTTAGGTGTCCTGCAACAACCCACCACCAATGTCCCCAATTACCCCCCCTTCACCTAGCCTACCTATATGGCAAGTTCTTTATCTCTTTTCTCTCTCTCTCTTTCTCTCTTCCTTCTCTTACACTGTGGATTGCAATACATACATGTAGAGGTTATCATGTGCATCTTTTGCCTGTATTCAGTGCTCAGTTCTAGGTTGGTATTATCACTTTGACAATTATTAGCACGCTGTTCCCTCCTCTGACTCCCACAATAATATGTATATATTATGTGTATATATATATTTATATATACATACATTATACATATTATGATATCCAAGATCCAAGGTTAGGCAAAACATGGATCAAGAGTTCTTGTCAAAGGTGGAAATTACCTTTGATACATTATTGTATCATAATATGCATATATTATGTATATATATAAAAACATATATATACATAATATATACATATTATGATATATATATACATATAGGCATAACACTTTAAAAAGGATGTTGACACCCAGTGGGTAATCAGAATATAAGTGCCTGTTAATGACATTAAGTGATTATCACTCATCAGCTTTATAAAAGAGAGTGCAAAACTGAGTTATATTATTTACATACAATGAGTGTACCTGACTATGCCAGTGCTGCTACACAGGAGTTAAGGTGGAAAGGGGCAGGTACTTTAAATCTCCACCCACTGAACAGGTAGCCAATCAGAATGTAGAATGGTATGTCTGGGAGTGGGATTTGGTGGCAGATAAGAAGAAACCCCAGCTTCTCTCCCTCTCTATCTCTCTGAGCACATGCTCTTTGGATTCACTCTCCGGATCGGGAAGGGAGGCATGCCCAGACACAGGGCCCGTACAGATAGGCCACTGCAAGGCCAGGCAGGGAAAGGTCTGGTACAGGTTGGGATCGGAGGCCCAGGTTAACTCAGGTACAGACAGGATGTGGATGTTTATGGTAGCTCAGGTACACACAGGGCTCAGATGTCCATGTAGTGGCAAGGTACTAAGCACAGGCGTCTTACCCACATGCAGGTGGACATAGACTAAGGAAAGCCAGGAAAGGATGACAAGAACTGTTGGAGTACATTTGGGAGACCCAGCAGCAGGGACAGAGCACAGGGATCTTGCCCAAGTGCTTGTGGTGATGGCTGGAGACTTAGAAAGAGTATGAGGAGACAGAGAGCGCAGAGAAAGGACCTGGCTATCGTTCATAGGAGTGGGACAGTACTGCATGGGACAGAACAGGGGGGAGTCATTTCCCGATTGGACAGGATGGTGACATCATTTATAGGCATGAGAGGCCTGAACATTTGGAGAGGAATATGGAATATCTTCTGTTTCTGCACTTTAAACTTTCAATCTACCGAGTTTTGTATGCAAATCTTGTATAATTCTCAAGAACGCACCAGCACAGGGTAGTGTCATAAAGAATGACTAAGAGCAAACTCTAATTCTGTGAACGGACTTCCTGGTTTTGTTCTTGTTTGTAAATAAAGGAATTTGTGTCTCTTAGCTGAAAATCAACTTTATAGCAATAATCCAACCCAATCAACTCAATAAAAGGTGAGAGTGATTGTATGGGTTTCTTCAAAGCTCCAACCAGCCCCTCTTCTAGGGTTGTGTAATAGATGAGCATTTGCAATAGGTTAATGCATTTCAGAAACCTCCTTCTCCCTCCCGTCTGGGTGTCAAAGGAGTAAGCCAGTATGCCACAGAACCAGATGTTCTAGTCTCTCTCTAGGATGACATTTCAAGACACTTGATTAAAAATGCCAGTTTAATCTGAGGCCTGAAATAATGGAAAATTGGATGATTGTCTTTTCTGCATGTTTTAATAGGCCAAATTTAATAGTTTTAAAGCATCTTTCCAATGTTAGCTACTGGGAAAAAAAGCTTTTTGCTTAATATTATATTTGAGCACAATAATTAAAAGAAGGTTATTTAAACCTGTTTTAATAATCTAAAAGCTTATAAAGGTCATTGCAGTAAAATAATAATTTAGGCATTTTTATAAGCCTGTGGTATAAATTATAGCCTGGCCTGGAAAGCCTCATTTCCAAAATTCAAATTTTATATTAAATGGAGAAAAATATTTAAAACAAGAGTGTGTGAGAGTGTGCTAGATGGACACATGAAGAATAATGATGCCTGTAAATGATCAGACTGAAAGGAAGCATGTGTTTAAGTTACACCGTTATTGGGGAAAAATATACATAAATGTGGAAAATTTAGTCATCTGTGGAGTCAAAAAAATCTAAACCATTATAATTTGATCAGACTGCTTCTAGATATTTTGGTTTGCTTTTTTATTCTCAGTGCAGCCTTTTAAGTGGGATGAAAAGTAGGCTATGATATCACAGAAACAAACTCATGATCCTGATTGAAATACGGTTATAAAAGCTAGAAAGTTTAATGTAGACCTGCAGGTACGGCAGAGGAAACTTGCCTTGCATGCAGGTGACTTGGGTTTGATTCCCGACATCTCATACATTCCCCAAAAACACCACCAAGGTTCTTTCCACCAGAGCCATAAGTAAGTCCTGAACACTGCCAGGTGTAGTCCATAAACAGAACAAGAAAAAACCCTAACAAACAAAGAGCTTGACATAGAGAGAGAATATAAGGAGAAAGAACACAGTATAGAGGATTAATTTATCACTTGATCACTTGAATCCCATTATTCATCTACTTGCTTGAGCGGGAGCCAGTAACATTTCCATTGGACCCTATCCCTTGCCAATGTAGCCCAATGGCATCATCTGGTTGATTCAAGAATATGAAGAGCCTCAAACCGTTCCTTCAGGGTCTTGGCGAAGAAGTCTGACCATCTTGTAGGTGGGCGGCCACGTGATATTTTGACATCCTATGGGACCCAGTCAGTAATGGCTCTAGTCCAGCGGTTGTCTCCAAATCGCATTACATGCCCAGCACATCTGATTTTCCATGCCTTGGCAAAGCGAGACAGCATTCATGATTCTGGATGGAGGTCGGAACTTGATTCCTTCTCTCACTTGAGTGAGGCGTGATATTCCAAACATAGCTCTTTCGATTCCTCTCTGGGGGACCTGAATAGCATTCTCATCCTGCTTTTGTAGGGCCCAGTCTCTGAGGCGTATTTTAATGCAGGGAGAATAGTGGAGTCAAAGAGATGTGCCCGGAGATGGAGATTGATTTTTGACTATTTCTTCGATGTTTTTAAAAGGCATTCCATGCCGCTCTCTTCCTCCTGCGCAGCTCAGGTTTTAGGTCATTCATCATGTTGACTTCTCGACCTAGGTACACATAACTGGTGCATTCAGAGATGTCTGTTCCATTGAGAGTGAATGGGGCCTCCGGAACTAGTTCATTTTTTCATAAAATAAAACCATATATTTATATGGTTTTACTATAATTATATTTATATTGTTTTATTAAATTTTTTCTCATATCTTCAAATAAAAGTGCATATTATATAAACAAATTATCCTTTTCAGTCTTAAATAAATCATTGTCCAAAAAAATCTAGTAATTGATAGTGACAATTTTACCCAATGCTGACAATTCCATTTTCCAGAGACAGTGGTAGTTAAGTGTTCATTTTGACCTTTGTCAGGAATCATCTGTATTTTTTTCTTAAACAATAACATTTTAAAGACTAAAAATTGGGGTAATCCTCAGTTCTCTCATGAAAATTTTTATGTTTTCTTGTAGCTTCCTAAATTTTAACTGTTTGAAAAGATTTTCATTATTTATTTCATTTTCTTTATTTATTTAATGAAAATCATTAGGGACTACCAAGACAGGGAATACAGAGAGCTTCTGGAATGTCTTATGGATGGGGAAATAGTTAAACAGGCTAAAGCACCTGCAGAGGCCCTGGATTCTTATAGCAGTGCCTAATAGTCTCCTGTATACCAAGCAGGGAGTAATTCCTGAATACTACCAGGTGTGGTCAAAGACACAAAACAAAGGCTTCTAGCATTTAGATATCTCATCCAATGTTGGCACCCACCTAATTATGGTGACTGTGTCTTTCTTACTTGTTTATTGCCTGTGATTGTGGCAGTGTAGAAGAACAAAGAATTCTGTATTGTCAGGCACAGGAAGTAAAAGTAGAACATAAATATTTTTCATCTGCCAAGTAAGTATTTTTTATTCCATGGGCATAGTGTTTTTTTGTATTTAAAATGACAGATCCTGTCACAAAGGGTCTTAATATTATATTGAAAAGATATCTGTATTACAGCAGAGGTTAAAAAACTCATTTATTTATAAGACTCTCAGGTCCTGGAGAGGTCTTCTGCCTCTTTCTCCCTGCAGACAGTTAATATCATTGAAAATAAAAAGCTGTTATATTATATGACAAGGCACAGTGGTATTAAAAACAAACACAGTCTGGCTGGTGCCAGAAATGTGCTCCGTTGCTAGTAAGCTGTTGTCTCTAATTGGAAAAAAAATAGGTGATGTTTTCTGTTTTGTTTATTTCCATTTTTATTTCTTCCAGCTATTTTTGCATGCAGGCCCTGATTCATTAAAAGTTACATAAACAAGTCACACAAAATAAAAAGAAGCTTTATTATATGTTTTTTTCAAGTTAAGGAAAAGGAAACCACTAAACGAGTAGTGGAAGTATGAGAAGCAATTATGGATACATGGAAAAGTGACGCTGAGTTCCAGAGAAGTTGGCAACTTTCAAAGGGCAAGGAGCAACAAACCCAAAGTGATGAGAGGAAAGGGACATTCATTCAATCCCCTGCAGCCTGTGAGGGCCTTTTTACTTCCCCTAGAAGCTTTGAGGTTTAACTGAAAGAGGGAAGAGACTAAGACACTGAAATTCTGTATCATTAAGTGCGTGGTCAATGAGATTTGGCAAAATAATTTGTTCACATGAAATACAGCTGTATTTCTTTTGTAGGATACTGAATCACACTTTGTGCCACCAAATCACTAAATGAAGTTTATGACAGTTGTTTTTACTGGACACTGGGGAGCAAATGGGTGCAAGTAGTTGATTTGGGACTAAAAGCACCTACCATTGAATTATTATGTAGCTATTAGAAAAAATACGTGGACATTTAGTAGTATCCCTGTGCCTATTGAAAAGTGAGTGAACACCAAAAATTGGTGAGAAAATAGTTTCATCATTCAACCCAAGCACAATTTGGAAGGAGAAATTAATAAATCGAGGCCATTATCCATAGAAAAAAAAATTCCTTTTAGCTTTTCTTCTCTAAGCCAAGGTTTATAATAGGTGAGGAAGTAACAGCTGGAGGGTGTTGATAATTCCATTTCTTAATTTGTCTTCTTTGGGTTGGGAATGCTTCAAATCAAAACAATACGTTTGGCTTTCTTTATGCAGCTTGTTTGTGTTTGAATAAAAACTAAATTATCAAAGATTCTTATCAGTCAAGCCCGTAATCCATCAGATAGTTTAATCAGCAAGTTTTGCCTAGTAATATCATAAAAATTGCATTACATAAAACATTATATAAGAAACCATTGCCCTATCTACTATCTATAAGGTGTCCACAGTAAAGGAAGGACAAATATTCTTTTTTTTTCTTTCTGGGTCACACCTGGCAATGTTCAGGAGTTACTCCTGGTTCTTCACTCAGGAATTACTCCTGGCGGTGCTCAAGGGGACCATACGGGATGCCGGGGATCAAATGGATGGACATGGAGAAGATTATGTTGAGCGAAATTAGCCAGAAGGAGAGAGACAGATACAGAATGACTGCATTTATTTGCATGGCATAAATATATATGTACATATTATGATACCAATATCCAAGGTCAAGTGAAACATATATCAGGAGGTCTTGTCAAAGGTGGAAATTATCACAAACGTGTGGGAGTCAGAGGTTAGGTAAGACAGAAAAATGGAAAATGGTGCTAATAATTGTCGAGGGTACTAATGCCAACCTAGAACTGAGCATTAAATACAGGCAAAAGGATACACATGCCAACCTTTTAATGTATGTTCTGTAATCCATAGTCTGGAAGGGAAGGAAAAGAGAAAGAGAGAGAAAGGGAAAGAAATAAAGAACCTGCCATGGAGAGGGGCTGGAGAAGGGGGAGGGAACCGGGGGCGTTGGTGGTGGGAGATGGGCACTGGTGGAGGGACTGGTGCTGGAACACTGTATGACCAAAACCCAAACATGAACTTTTCAATTGTATATCTTTTTATTTGTATATCTCACGGTGGTATAATAAAATACTTAAAAAAAAAAAAGGTCGGCCGCTGGACTATCACTCTGGCCCTGAAAAATATTCATCTTAAGATGGAACTTTTTCTTAAAAGCCAAACCACTGTGTGCAAAGTATGACAAAAGTTCCTTATAGGGGAGGCATGCTTTTAGGTAATCTTCTTAAAATAGAATTTATTTTATGTCTAAATTATTGATAAAGTCACTACATGTTCTGATGCAGATTTAGTTATAAATATGTCAATGTCCCCAAATTCCAAACAGGATCGGAACATCATCTCCTTCATGCAAAAATTCTACTTCACACAATGGGGAGAAAAGGCTGCAAAGTTTAAGAGAGAACTCCCAGTATGATCACCAGTTGGGAATTCTTTGGCACCATTGCAGCAACATGGGAAGATACCCTCATTGACAACATAAATGAAGAGTACAACTGACTGGTTCAGCACCTCCATGATTGTGCAAAGAATGCTAAGAGAGAGAGAAAGACAAAAAGGACACTTGTCTTCAAAAACTATCAATCTCATTCGCCAACGTGGCTGGGCTCGAGCCTCAGGTGACCAAATGCTGACATCCAAGCTCACAAAGCAATGCAGAGGAGCGATAAAGGAAGACCTCAAAGAGAGAAGAAATACTGGAAGATGTAGCAGAAGCCAGGAAAAGCATTCAAAAAGCTCTCCTGTCCTTTGCCAATTATAAGACCAAGATGACCTCCCTCCAACGCCCTGATTTATCTATCACATCTTCCAGAAAGGCAATGGAGAAGATCATCCACGACTTCTACTAGGATCTCTTAAATAGTCACGTCCACCTGCCCACATACCAAATTCTGCAGGATGAATATGTCGTTCACAACATTCTCCCTTCTGAAATCCGACATGCCATTTCGTCGGTAAAGAATGGAACAGCACAAGGCCCAGAAAAAAGTCAGACCCAAACTCGTGAAGAATCTGCTGTCAGTACTCATCAATACACTGGCTTGGCAATTCACATGCTACCTATCTGAATGCAAGGTGCCATCCCAATGGAAAACCAGCAGGATAGTTCTACTGTTCAAGAAGGGAGACTTTCCACGACATTGGCAAGTATCGCCCCATCTGCCTGTTGTCTGTCATCTACAAGCTGTTCACTCAAGTCATCCTGAACAGGATTGGTAGAACATTAGATGAAGGACAACCATGCGAGCAAGCTGACTTCCGAAAAGGATTCAGCACAATCAACCATATCCATATGGTAACCAAGCTCATTGAGGTTTGTAGGGAGTTCAAGATGCCACTCTATCTCACGTTCATTGATTTAAAGAAAGCCTTTGATTCTGTGGAGACCGAAGTGGTTATAGAAAACCTAGCCAAACAGGACATTCAAATCCAATACATCAAGATCCTTTGTGAGCTCTATTGAGGATTCACCAACAGGATCTCACCATTCTACAAAGAAGTGATCATTGATGTCAAAGAGGGGGTTCGGTAGGGTCATACCATTTCACCAAAACTCTTCAGCGCCACCCTTGAGAACATCATGTTACAATTAGAATGGGAAGGAATGGGAGTGAAGATAGATGGTCGGCCACTACACCAGCACCGCTTCTCTGATAACATCGTTCTAATAACACCAAACATTAGCTAAGTGGCACAAATGCTGGCTGACTTCCACCGAGAATGTTGAAAGATAGGTCTACAGCTGAATCTCAACAAAACTATGTTCATGAAAAATGAACTAGTTCCAGAGGGCCCATTCACTTTCAATGGAACAAACATCTCTGAATGCAGCAGTTATGTGTACCTAGTTCGAGAAGTCAACATGATGAACGACCTAAAACCTGAGCTGCGCAGGAGATGTGGCATGCAAAACCTTCAAAAGCATCTAAGAAATAGCTAAAAAGACAAAGAACCTCCATCTCTATGCACATCTCTTCAACTCTACCATTCTCCTTGCATTAATATCCGCCTCAGAGAACTGGGCCCTACGAAAGCAGGATGAGAACACTATTTGAGTTTCCCAAAGAGCAATTGAAAGAGCTATGCTTCGAATATCACGCCTCACTCAAGTGAGAGAAGGAATCGGAGTTCTGACCCCTAACGCTGTTCCAGAATAAGGGACGCTGTCTCATTTGCCAAGGCATTGAATATCAGATGGGCTGGACATGTAATGCTATATGAAGATAACCGCTGGGCTAGAGCCATTACCAACTGGTTACCACAGGATGTCAAAAAATCACGTGTCCACCACTACAAGGTGGTAGACTTCTTCAAGGCCCAGAATGAACAGTTTTAGGCTATTCTTATTCCTGAAGCAACCAGATGCCATTGGGCTACAGTGGCACATGATAGGGTCAAGTGGAAATGTTACTGGGCCGCTCAAGGAAATCGATGAACAATGGGATGTCATGATCTAGTGATCTAGTGATGTCAATGTAAGCATAAGCATGTTCGTCTTTTAAACAATAAAAGAGTTTGTTTGTTATAAAAACTAGGCATTGGATTAGTGCTTATTAATATAATTAGTCAAAAACATATTCATTATCTATGATGCTATTACCTCAAAATGAAATGAATGCAGTGTTAGCTCACAGCTCTCTGTTAGGTGAAGATATAGGAGAAGTCACCAGTTTACCACCAGAAAGTGGTCATCACAGTGCTAATACTCTCATCTTCCTCACTACTATAAGAAATACTTTTCTACTGCTATGAAATACATTGAAACAAACAAAAATGCATTGTTTAAAAAGATGGTCACATAAAATATAGTAATGGCTTAAATCACATGCTTTGCATATGGGAAATTAGGGCTCAATTCCTGTCCTCACAAGGTTCATAAGCAAAACCAAAGTTAACACCTGTACTGTTGGGAATAGTCCTTAAGTAAAACCTCAGGTTTCACATTCCAATATTCACACAGTTTGCAAAAGGTTGTAATGTAAAAGTAGCGCAGAACTCCACCAAGTTCATTGAATGAAGCTGCTAGCCCAGTTGAGCCAAGCAATAATGATGAGCTATATAGCCTCTCTGATAAGGAATTTAGGAAAGAACTGTTAAGGGTGCACAAGGAGCTCAAAGAAGAAATGTAATGCAATGTCAATAAAATAGAAAAGAATATGAGAGCAGAAATCAGGAAAATGCAAATGAAAACACAAGTAGATATAAACAGATATTAAAAACATGGTAAGTGAAATTAAAAACTCACTGGAAGGCCTCCACAGCACAGTAACAACTACTGAAGAAAGAATTAGTGAGCTCCAAGATGATGTGCAGAGAATCTCTAGAGAAGACCAAAAGATGGAAAAAGTGACTCACAATAAGTAAACAGACAACAGGATATAATAGGGACGAAGTTAAAAAGAATAACATAAGGATCATTGCAGTCCTAGAGAATGAATATAACACGGATGAAGAAGCAACCGTCAAACCATAATTGCTGATAAGTTCCCAGAATTGATGAGTGCTTGCTCCCAGATTCAGGAGTCCAGAAAGGTACCAGGTAAAATAAATCCCAGTAAGAATACTCTAAGATACGTCATAATTAAAATGACAAAAAAAAAATAGAGATAAAATACTGAAGCAGAAAATCAAAGAAGTAAATTACATACAAAGGAACATTCCTAAGATTCACATGTATTTTTCAGACAAAACAATCTGAGCTGAAGACAATGGAGGCATATCCTGAAAAGACTCAAAGAAATGAAGACCTCACCAAGAGTACTTTACCCAGGTAGACTCACATTCAGATTTGAAGGGAAGATGCACCACTTCATGGATAAACAACAGCTAAAAAAACTCCATAGACTCAAAACCAACTTTAAAAGAAGTGGCAGATGGCAGACAAGAGATAGGCTTGTCTACACCCAGGGCTCTGCCCAGTGGGCCCTATATGGTTGATGGTCTGATGCAGAAAAAAGACTGAGCCCCTGAGATGAACCCATAGCCATGGCAGAGCCTAGCTAGCTACTAGTGGCATATATTTGATATGCCAAAAGCAGTAACAATAATGGACCTCATTCCCAACAAATGGAGTCGTTACTGGCGCCAGCTTGATCAAATTGATAAACAATGAGAAGATAATTGATACAAAGAGATACATGATGATCATATCAATAGATGCAGAGAAAACATGTGACAAGCTCCAAGACCCATTAATGATAAAAACTCTCCATAAAATGGGTTTTGATAAAACGGCCTTCAATATAGTCAAAGCCATCTACTCCAAGCCCACAGTGACCATCATTCTCAGTGGGGAAAAACTGAAAGCCTTCCCCTAAGATCAGGGACAAGATAAGGCTGCCCACTCTCACCACTTCTATTCAAATAGTACTGGAAGTACAAGTGATAGCAATTGGGGTTGGGGGTAAGGATATTAAGGGAATCCATATAATAAAAGAAGAGTCAAACTGTCACTATTTGCAGATGACATGCTATTATACCTAGAGAACCCTAAACTGTCCACTAAAAACTCCTAGAAACAATAAATTCCTATAGTAGAGTTCAGAGTACAAAATCAATACCAAAAAGTCAACGAATTTTCTATATGCAAATAACTGAAAGAGAAGAAAGGGATACTAAAGAAATGTTCTCATTCAAATTGCGCCACAGGAAATCAAATACCTAGAATCAATTTGACTATAAAATAAAGGATCTGTACAAAGAAATTACAAAACATTG
Organism: Cryptotis parvus; assembly: GCA_021461705.1. Classification (NCBI taxonomy): domain Eukaryota; kingdom Metazoa; phylum Chordata; class Mammalia; order Eulipotyphla; family Soricidae; genus Cryptotis; species Cryptotis parvus. The sequence goes on along the minus strand of JAJIBD010000919.1, from coordinate 60,870 downwards.
CTTCAAGAAATAAAAGAGGACCTGAGGAAACGGAGACATATTCCTTGCTCATGGATTGGGAGATTAACATTATCAAAATGGTAATACTCCCTAGAGCTGTATACAGATTCAATGCAGTGCCTATAAAGATACCCATGACTTTCTTCAAAGAAATTGACTAAACACTCCTGAAATTTGAATGGAATAATAAATCCCCATGAATAGCTAAAGCAATCCTTAGGAAAAAGAAGACAGGAGGTATCACTTTCCTTGACTTCAAACTCTACTACAAAGCAGTAATAATTAAAATGACATGGTATTAGTATAGAGACAGACCTGCAGTCCTATAAAAAAAACTGAATATCCTGACACACACTATCCATTATATGATCGCTAATCTTTGATAAAGGAGCAAAAAACATTAAGTGTTGAAGAAAGTCTCTTCAACAAATAGTCCTGGGAAAACTGGGCAGCTACATGTAAAACAATGAACTTAGACCTTCTCCTAACACCATGCACAAAGGTCAGATCAAAATGGATCGGAGATCTCAACATCATACATGACTATATAAGCTACATCAAAGAAAACATAGGAAAAACACTTTACGACTTTGAATCTAAAGATATGTTCAAACATGAAACACCACTGACAAAGCAAATAGAAGCAAAGATAAACAAAGGGGATTATATAAAACTGAAGAGTGTCTGCACCTCAAAAGAAATGGTGATCAAGATACAGAGACAGCCCATAGACTGGGAAAGAATATTCTTTATACCCACCTGATATGGGGTTAATATCCTATATCAGGCACTGGTAGAACTTAACAGGAAGAATATAGCCAACCCCATCAAAATATGGGGAAGAATTGAACAGAAATTTCCAAAAAAGAAGAAATTCAAATGGTCAAAAGGCATATATAAAAGCACTGTTCAAATCTAATCATTATGGAGATGCAAATAAAAACAACAATGGGGTATCATTTCACACCACAGAGAGTGGCACACATCCAAAAGAGCAAGACCAGTGCTGGGGTGGATGCGGGGGAGAAAGATATGCCCATCCACTGTTGGTGGGAGTGCCAAATGGTCCAGCATTTTTGGAAAACAATATGGACATTCCTCCAAAAACGAGATATTGAGGTCCCATTTGACCCAGCAAAACCATTTGGGAATATACCCTGGAGACCCAAAATCACACAGAAGAAACAATATCTGTACTTCAATGTTCATCGCAGCACTATTCACAACAGCCAAAATCTGGAAACAACCTCAATGCCTGAGAACAGAAGCCTGGCTAAAGAAACTACGGTACATCTACACAATTCACTGCTATGCAGCTATCAGAAAAGAGCGAAGTCACGAAATTTACATGCAAATGGATGGATATGGAGATTATCATGCTGATTGAAATTAGTCAGAAGATAAAGGACAGATATAGAATGATTGTATTCATTAGTGGTATATAAATATATACTAGTTCTCCACTAATCATGGGAAATTTTAACGCCACACTAGACCTGAACATTGAATGTACACAAATGGATTTAGATGATAATGCATAAATGTCTATAGGGCAAATCACAATGTGTAAGAGAAAGAAAGGGGAGAGAGACAGAGAGAGAGATAAGAGAGAGAGAGAGAGAGACAGAGAGAGGAGAGATAAGAGGAATCGTGGGGCCCAAGCGATAGTCCAGCGGGTAGGGCGTTTGCCTTGCATGCAGTCTACCTGGGTTCCATCCCTGGCATCCCATATGGTCCCCTGAGCACTGTCCACCTGAGTGTAGAGCCAGGAGTAACCCTGAGCATTGCCGGGTCTGACCCAAAAAGCAAAAAAAAAAAAAAAAAAAAAAAAGAGGGAATGGTGCCTGCTATAGAGGCAGGCAAGGGGAGGGAGGGGAGGGAATTCGGGGACATTGGTGATAGAAAAGGACACTGGTGGAGGGACGGGTGCTGAAAAAATGCATGACTGAAATCCAATCATGAATATCTTTTTTAGTTTTATATTGCATGGTGGTATGCTAAAAAAATAGTCAAAAAATTTTTAAGAAAAAGATTAAAAAATTAAAACAACTGTTAAACACTACTGTTTTTGTTTTTCTTTTACTGTTGAATAGCATCACCAATGTTATTTTGGATATATTCGGGTGTGGCTATAGATAGGTATTTGACTTGAATATGTGGTTGAGATCAAAGATTCTAAAAAGGGCAGGTGTGCTTCACAAATCAGGACTTTAATTTCTCATTCAAAGTTGAGTTCATGAGAATCTCTTCCACATTTGTGATATGATATGAACTAATTTTTTCTTTGTATATTTCTCAATTGCTTCCTGATCTGTAACTTAGTTTATATGTGGGATATTTACCTTCTTAGTCTACAAAGAAGTGACAATTATTACTTTATTTATATTTGTATCATCTCTAGTATAGAACTGAGATGAAAATAGGTACAAGAAACAAATTAGATGGGAGGAAAAAAGTATTGGTATTGGGGAAGAAAATGGTTCAAAGGTAGTCTATTTAGGCATCAAGACTATGAGATATAACTTTATGTATAGTAAATACAATCTTTGAATGTGTTCAAATTAAGTTTTATGTAGTGTCTATGATACAAAGGGAATTGTGTAAGTTAAATTAATGTGTGTAAATATTTGATACACATAAAGCACAGATATTTTTCCACTCAATTTTAAGTCATTAACCAAAATAATACTATAACAAAGTACCCTTAATTTAAAGGATCTAGACCTATTACCCAATATTGTGAACCATTATGAATATAACTAGAGACACAAATTCCAAATTTAAAATTTTGTTTTATAAAAACATTAAACAATTTAGAGAAATCCATTTGTACAAGGTAGAAACCTACATTTCTGATTAAAAAGGAGAAGGCAAAATTCAAGGAACAGTTTGAATATTTAGTCTAAGGGATGTCAGAAATTCACATGCTATTAAATATTCCATAGTCCTATTAATCCCATTAATTTGTATGCTGCTATTTGGTGATCCATAAGCAGCAATATTCATGATTGACTTGCTTTTAGAATTAGTACATTTAATTGCTTTGTCAAGGTTGTTTCCAGGTGGAAATTACTTCTGCTTTTAAAATCTATTGGAAGTGTTTATTTAAAAAATCTGCACATAATCATATCAAAAAACAAGCTAAGAGAATGGCTTCACTATTCCTAAAAAAGGAACTCCTACCCAGGTTTAGCTATTCTTTCAAACTAACTTTATATGTATAGAAATGTCATTAACATTTAAAATAGTCAAATAGGTGAGCCAGAACTCATGCAAGCTAATTGTAAAGAATCAATAACTTATTCAAATGTTTGCATATGAGTCAGTACATTTTTCTATCTATCTGTCTCTGTCTCTAACTCTGTCTCTCTCCTTCAGTCCAAATGAGATAAATTACTATCTGACCCATTGCTTGTGGATAAACATTGAAAGCTTTATCAAAACAATCCAATCATCTCTAGTCAGAATGGAGAATTGGCCTAAATAATGAAGGTGTATGTCATTCATGTCTTTGTCTGGCTCCTGGTAACCTTGACAGGAATGAGTGGAGACATGCTGATCTGTATACACTCAATAATTCAAGGTGTTTGCTTATCTTTCCTTGTCAGATGTGGCTCATCCCAAGTCTATGTTACCACCTAATTAGCCATTTTTTTAAACTTTGCTTTTTCACAAAGTGCTTTCTTTTTTATTTCATGAATTTAATTTAAAATTAGTCTTGCTTTTATCAAACGTTACATTTATTTCATTTGTTAATATGTCTGTTTTTGTTCATATCTTTGATATTCCTCCCCATTTTGATTCACTATCCAATCCATTTGATTTTGTTTTTTAAAATATAAATGAAGCATTTGAACTAAAAACACGATGTCTCAGCTCTGCTTACTGACATCAGATGATATATACTTTTGCATTTGAATTCTTTCTCTTCATATATTTATCAAATTTTCTGATATTTTTTGTGCCTTTTCTACATAAGACTGTGCATTTATTCCTTTTGGTATATGATACTAAGTATATGATTTCTAAGTAAACAATTTCGAAGAATATGATTTCTAAGTAAATTAAATACCAGGTATTTTTATCTATATTTCTTGCTCTCCTTATTCTGAGTCTTCAAAGGATAAAACTTTCCTTGATATCTTGGTCTTAGTAGCCTCTTGTAACTCACCTTGATTTTCTAAGTTGAAGAACTGGTGGATATGCATAATGGTTATTGAAAATAAAATTATTTTGACTACTTCTTGCCCCTGTTTTAGTGGTCATAGAGAGTGAAAAACTAAGACATTATATAGACGAGAACTTCTTTAATAATACTAGAATTTTCTGGAGACCTCTTTCAAGTAACAAATCTTTGTAGATATAAGTTATTGGTATATGTGTGCCTGCCCCAGCACATTGTTTCAGTATGACCTAAGATTCTTTATTTGCAATTATGCTGCATTAGAATTTACAGTGGTATCTCTTTTGTATTTCTTTTTTTAATATTTTATTATATGAACGTGCGATATACAGTTACAAAGATGTTCATGTTTTGGTTTCGGTCATACAGTGTTCCAGCACCCATCCCTCCATCAGTGCCATTTTCCATCAAAATAACCCCAATTCCTCCCCCCTCCCATAGCCTGCCTCTATGACAGGTTCTTTATCTCTCTCTCTCTCTCTCTCTCTCTCTCTCTCTCTCTTACACATTGTGCACTGCAATGTATACATTTAGAGGTTATCCAGTGTATCTTTTTGCCTATATTCAATTCTCAGTTCTAGGCTGGTTTTATCATTTTGACGATTATTAGCACACAGACAGTTATGTCTTATTAGTCAAGAATCTTATGTTCACAACATTGTGCAAAGACACAAGGAAATTATAAAAATTTCTAGGAAAATGTTACTTATCAAAGAGACAAGAAGGACATGGCAAAACAATGCAAAAAACAAGCAAATATATCACTAAATTCCTAGATGCGGTATTTAGATTCTTAGTAATAGAAAAGCTTCACAAATATAAGAATTCCAAGTGGAGGAAAATGAACTAACAGAATGCATTAAAGAAAATGCTTCAGAATATAGTAAAGGCAAGCTAATAATAAGCAGATAATTGGCTGAAAGGTAGACTGCCTTTCAATAGAATTAAGCAAAGGAGCTATTCCAAAAAAAATTATTCAAGGATCTTCAGCAGCACTAATATTGCTCTGTTTCTTTCAGGTAAACAACTCTCCTTTACACATTGTACCAGTCAAAAAATCTATTAATAGGATCCAGAGAAATAGTACAGTGTGTAGGGCATTTGCTTGCATGTGGCTCATCTGGGTCTGATCCCCAATACCCCATGTATTTCTTTGAGTCGTTAAGAGTGATCCCTTAGCTCAGAGTCATGAGTAAATCTGAGCACTGAAGTGTGGCCACAGACAAACAAACAAAAGTATAATTTCCGGATATATTTCTCTTTACATTTAAGACCATGTCTTCTTAAGACTAGTCTATTGTTTGTTTTGTTTTTGGACTACCGATAGCCATGCTCAGGGCATATTCCTGATTCTGTGATTAAGAATCACACCTGGAAGATTCTGGGGAAAATATGGGTTGCTGGGCATCAAAATTGGGTGGGAGGTGTGTACAGCAAAGGCATTACACACTGTACTGTCTCTCTGTCCCTAAGTCCTAGTTATATTTTTTTAAATCAAACATAGCTGTAACTATATATAATAAAATCATAGCAGTACCTCTGGGAGCTCAGGTATCTGAGAATTTCTTACTTTACTGTAAATCTATAGTGATATGCATTCTTTGTCATTTTTATAGCCTAATGAAAAGTATAAGTGCATATATAATGGAATATATCACTTAATTCAGACTAAAGCATTTACATTTCTGAATTTAAGAAAAACTTTTGTACAGGGCTCTGAAAATAATTAATTTTCTTATTGTATCATTCATTTTATTAAAAAAAATTAGTTTAAGGAAATGTTATGATATCAACAGGACAAGTTCCAGTTTCTTAAACTTTACTAATTCCAGTATCTTTCTAGGTAGAATTAATCTCTGGCTGACATCTCTGGAAATGAGATATTCTCCCTTCCAGAGAGCTTCTGGCATCTTCCACATTGGACCTCTGCCATATCAACATCTCATTTCCACATCTCCTTAACTGCATATGGGATCAGATGACAGCTCTATTTACCTAATCTCATACTACTTAAAATATCTTTCCCATAACAGGTATATAATAGAAAGAGAATCACACAGCTTAATTCCCAAGAACCTCCCAGGGCCCTAAGTACAGATATTTGCCTCAGCAAAAGAGAAGCACAGAAAATCCAATGGAGAAGATGCTTCAAAGACCACTTAGTTTAATGAAGGAAAACCATAACTCAGAAGACGTAACCAGCACCAACCAGCTCAGTACATTCTCAGAGAATGGCTTTACTGATACCATTGTGAAGATGTTTAATGAGTTAAAAAATGATGACTGATGACCTAGATGATCAGCAAAGCAAAATTCTGAAAGTCAAAATAAGAAAACTAAGCAGAAATGAAGAGTATGGTAGGTGATATTAAAAAAATATCAACCACAAAAAAGTCAACAAAGGCTGAGCAGTGAAGGAAAAAATCATAAGTTTCCAAGACAAAATACAGAAAACCTCTACAAAACAATAGGATACATATATAAGAGGAACATTGTATAACTGAAACTAAATTATGAACAACCTTGTAACTTTGTATCTCACTGTGGTTTAATAAAAAAAATTAAAAAAATCAGATCTCCAATCTACTTAAAATAGTGAATAAAATGGAAAATATGAAAAGAAACAAACTTGAATCTCTTAGCAAACAAAGTATGAGTTGCAGGTCAGAGCTCACTCCATAGTACTGTTAGTATTTTCTTAAAAAAAATAGTATGATATATTGTATATTCATCACATTTGACATACTCCTTTTTAAGAAATTAGTCTAAAATTATATACTCTCAAATCATATATGAGATAATCTTTCATCATCCTTGTATCTCCTATTTTAAATATTTATATATAAGAATGTTTTCATATGGAGAGTAAATTTATTTTGAAAAATTGTATAAGCAACTCCACTCTTGTCTTCATAAAATAGTTATAAATATTGGTCAAAAGCAATAATTGGCACTTGACTTTATTTCCTTTCTAAAATAAATATCCTTCAGAGCCACCATGAATTAGTTCCATGATTCAATTGGGTGGAAAGAATTGACCTATTGCTGTCTTGCTTGGTTTTCTCTCTTAACTCCCCATACAATGTATGTATCTATTTCACATATTGCTCAGACCTACATAACAAAGGAAAGAAAATTTGGTGATTGTTAAGCTACCTTTAGTCAAATACTATTTTGCCTGTACAATATTCAGGACTTCAACTTTCACTGGTTGCTTTAACTTTATTTTGCAAGATGATTTTAATCAGCGGGACACAGACTCGCCATCTGACATGAACCAATGACTCAAGTCTCAAGTGCTCTATTTATTAGACCTGCATAATCACCCAGTTTATCCTACACTGTCCACTTTAATTAAGGTTATGCTATACCCATTACCCAAATTTTATGAGCCAGAGGCAGGACTTATTTGTACATGTACCAATATCGTGAAAAGAGCATTAGCACCTCCAAGAGTAAGAATAATAATAAAATAAGAATAATAATAATAATGAGAGTTGTGTCTCTTTGCATATCAACCTCCTGCTAAGTGCCCTTTCTCTGTTTGAATTTCTTGCTAATTCAATGCCATTAGAATAGATTCTCTTAAAGACTCTGTTCTGTCAAACACAAAAAAAGAGAGATATATAGACTGTGGGATTTAATTATCACTGCTCTCTATCTCCAAATGTGAGTTTTTCTGAGTAATAATTGCCCAAGTTTGTCTTCAAAAGGCATTTTAATAGTGCTAATACTAGTAAATATTGCTCATTTTGATACTGATGTGCTGTTTTAATGGTTCCCACGGTTTCTAAAAAGTCATTTCTTATCGTTTTACTGTAGAAAGAATCTTACTTTAATTATGTCATAATTGTTTGGAAGCCATAGAATCTTAATTAATGCCAATGGCTTCAAGGCACAAACCAAATGTAGAGTTTATATTCATGTTTGTTTCTTCATTTTACTCTGCCCAAGTAGAGGCCCCTGTGAGCTTTTTTCAGACTATAGACATTCATAAATATTTTTAAAGATTTCTGGTGATGTCATCTCTTTACTTTTGTCAGATGCTTCTCACCTTCAGTTCAAATTTGAAAGGTTACAAAGGAACGAACATTTTAGCATTACAGGAAATATGTATTGAGAAAACAGTTGTTCACTCTCTGGTAAGAAAAGAAATGGCTGATTGTTAGGTAAATAGAATCAGAAGAAATCCAAATGCCTTTCTGAAATTCTATGACTGCCATATGTCAATTGTACTGTGTCCTGATAAATCACCTGCAGTTAACATACCATAATTCCTGTTATTGGCACCACCCTATAAAAATGCTCATTTGCTGCCTGTCTTCTCTACCCAGAATCCTATCTGTTGGATGACAAGTTTAGCTGGTCTGGGAGTTTTGATGTTTTACCCGCTCACAGCTTAATCTACTGAAATGTTCTTAAGCCAAGTTTCATTCTAATGAGATCTCTTTTCTATGTAAACACTGAGAGAGGGTGTGGCAGTTACAGACTTCACCATGACTCTGAATAACCTGTCTCATTATACATCTACTAAGACTTCTATATTTTTGAAATTGGACACAGCTCCTCTTTATACCCACTGCACCCAGCATGGGACAGTTAGAATTTACCAGGAGATTACTACACTGGCTACGTTGAGACTATCTTTAAGATTATAGGAAGGATCATACTAGTTTGCCCTCACACAAGCGAGTGTGAACCTCTCATTCATGGAGAACAAGATACTAAGAATCACTCTGGTACAGATAATAAATAAGAATGACCTTGTAGATACCATCTAGATTACATGAAGCCCATGAAATTAAGATGAATTACTTTATATCAGCCCCCCTCTCCAGTATTTTACAGAAGAGATAATCTTGGAAGAATGGATTAGTCCTTGGTGTAATCCTTTGTTTATACCTGTAATAGGGTGTGGCACCACCCTTCTACACTCTGTTTAGGGTCTTTGTCGACAGGACCCTCCCTGTCCACAGATAGGATTACTTTGGTGTATATAAGGGGACTGACTTGAGGACCTTTCCCCTTGGTTCCCCGCTCCTTCTTTTCTTCTTTTGGATAGGACTCCTCTCGGGTGAGGTCCTCTCTCTCTGGTGGGAGACTTGGGCTCACTTGTATGTCTAAGTCTGACCAGAGCTAGAGTTCTTTCGTTGTATTGGATTGTGGTGGTAGAGCTTTTGTACTATTAAAAGACTTTTTTTGGAACTGAGCCGAACTCATGAGTTTTCATCTGTTCCCCCAGCGGCCTACTAGGTAAAAGAAAACTTCTGTCCTAATACTGTTGGGGACCCCAGCGGCTCCCCTACACCTATCACGTTCCATTTTAAGTTCCAGAAACTCTCCTGCCATATCTTACAAAAACACTTTATCTGTATTCTCATTTGACTTCAAGAGTTACATTTTAGTTTAAAAATATCTGTGTATTTTTGGACCATACCCAGCAGTGCTCAGCACTTATACGAGGAAAATATAGAAAACTGTGTGACTTCATAGCTTAGTTCAGCTCTAATTCTTGATGTCTGAGTATGGACAAGCCAGTCATAATGCCATGTAAGGAATAAACCACGTATGGTTCAAGATAAAAATGTTTGATGAAGTTTGACAGAGAGGGCTAAATTCCTAATTATCTTGGAAATTATCGCAGATGAAGAACTATATGATTTCGTGATTTTGAAGATGGTAACAGTTAAAGCTACCACAATCAATGTAGCACTACTATCTTTGCCTTATGGTCATCATCACAAGAATTAAGCTCCATTATGTTTTAAGGATTGAAAAATTACTCAACGGAACTAACATATGAGAGGAAGAAAAATGATGACTAACATTACATAAGGCACCAAAGAGGTAATTCAGGAACCATCCTCACAGAGATGGAATTGGAAACATTTCTCAAATATCTGTTCTAACAATCTCCTTTTCTAACAGACTCAAGATGCAAAAGAAATTTGAACTGTAATATCCCAAAAAGTAATGAGGAGTTGTAAATATCAGAACAGAACAGCACAAACTGTCCCGCTTTTCTCTTCGGTGCTCTCAATTACTATTGCTGCTACTTTGGCAAGACTAATGATTACTTTAATGTGGCTCCTGAGGTCATGACAGCCTTATATTCTGTAGATTAGTAACAGTCCTAGAATAAAGGCTAATCCTGACACCCTAAAAGATTCATTTTATCATGTCCAGGATTCAACCACTGTTTTTGTGGTCCTGAAGCTCACATCTCACTTAAGATATATGGAATATTCTGCAAATGAAAAGTCTATTATAATAGTTGTTGTAATAAAAGTAAGTTACTGACTCAGATTACTATTGAAAACTGTTGGCATATAGGATGGCATTTGAAACAAGTGGTGTCTGAATCAACTCTGGGAACAAGTATATGAGAATTATTATGAGCACATTTCTGGACTGTTATCTTTCCTCATGTTTGCCATCCATTATCTGCCTTTGTTCTGGTTCATGCTAGTCTTTTTATAATCCTTTTTAAAAATACAAAATCAATACAACTTTAATTACAAAAGCCCATGGTGCCTCTTGAAAAACAGGACAAACAAAAAAGAACATTTTGAAAAGAGGCTAGCGATCTAAGAAGCGTGACCTCAGGCCATCCTATTTCTAAGGGGTGATGTTGTTGATCTGTTGGTCCCATTATTATGATTTACACATCCCTATCTGGCACCTTTTGTTCTCCAGCAGGCTTTGTATATGGTAAATGGAGAATTGCATACCAACCAGGGGTTTGACATTTACAATGCTTTGTAGCATAAGATAGAGTCACATCTGGGCAAACATTGTCCCTGGTGGTTAGCGGCTCATATCATCTGTGCATAGTCTGACTGCCAAAATGATGAGCACTCATTAGAAATGTCCCATTTACTCTCAGAGCCAAATAAAAGCACAAACTAATCTAAAATGAACATTCACAGGGTGTGTATATATGTGTTCAATTTGTGCTGGCTTCTTCCAGGGGCATAAGGCAGCTTGTTTTTCTTTGAATATTGTTTATATCAATGGTTTAAATCGATGCAAGTGTAACAAAGTAGAAAAACTAATTCTTGATAATTTTAGAATTTGCGCTGAGGGAAATTACATAAAATTTCCAGATGGAACACTTTCACAGATATTTAATGTGTAGATGTTAGACACTAAAGCACAAATTTTGTTCACTCCTTGACATAATTTCAGGGTTATGAAGCTCTCTTGGGACATTTACTCCTGAAAAATAAGGAATACATGATCTTCCATGAGCAACTGGACATTTTGTTTTTGTGAGTATTTGTCTATATCACATTTACGCCAAATTAAATGCCTTTGTTGACTGCTAGAAAGATAACACAAAAGATCTTCACAGTCATCCTTTATGTGAATTAGCTTATCATTCAATTCCTCTCTCTTCCTTGATTTATACTGCACTAATTTTTCCACTTCTGTATACATTTGTCTTGCAGAATAGTTTGCAATTTGTTAGGTACTTAAAATCTTTACTAGGATAAGGTAGAAGTAAATACTTAAAACAACCAAAATAAAATAAACAAAACTGGTTTTGACGTCAAGGAGACCTAACTTACAAGTAGAGATTGTTTAAATGTAGAGAAAGATAAAGATATAGAGAGTTCTATACTAAGGGTCAATACATTGTAGACATTTAAAGCAATAGCACCTGAACTGATGGGAGATTAATCTGGCTTGTAGCACTCAAGGGAAATTAATAGTTGAGATGGAATCTAAATACAAGATCCCTAGTCAGTTATATGATGCTGAGTGGGATGCAAATACCTAGGCATAAAACTATGTATGACATAAATAAGTAATGGTCTGAGGTTGTAGTTAGGCAGACTGGGAAAGCAGAGGTGTCCAATCTTCAACATTTCTTGTGTCATTTTCATGCTCTTCACTCATACCTCTCTGGCTTTATTTGAGACACAATTGAATCCTGCTTGTTTTCGTTTTGTCAGTTCACAGCAGATTAGACAGAGTAGGAACTCTGACAACCCAATGTGACAGCCTGAGCATTGTGGGAAGCAAGGCAAGAGCAGGGACCAAACTGTTGGTTTTATTAGCCTCAAGCTTTCCCTGTGAGGCCAAAACAGCCTGGGACACAGCAGTCCTGAAAACAACATTCTCTATAAGTCAGTATTTGATTTTGTAAGAAATACATTATGATAGTAACTTTGATTATAAAGTAGGACGTTTGTTTAAAAGCATAAAAGTACTATAATATCACTCTATAAATATAATCAAGATCTCCTAGGACTTCTTTAATCATTTTACTTTATCTATCTAGATAGATAGATAAATAGGTAGATATAGATATGTGTGTGTGTATGTCTGATCCATAGTTGCATTACACTTGAATCTTTCAATCTTTTAGCTTTTGTTTTTTCCACGTATATAGTTCTATATTCTTGGTCTCAGTTCTCAGTCTTGGAGCTTGGACCAAGACTAGGATTTACGGTAATGGTTCACTTCAAACCTTCAGTATTAACACACTCTTAGCTATTGTATGCAGTGTATGCAGTGCCATAAACACTCACTATTGATTCCAGTCTCCTTTTCCATAAAATGCTTTTTTTTTTTTTTGCCATCATTTTCAAGCTGTCCACCTATGCCATATTTCTTTATATAAACAAAGATATAAATAAGAATCCATTTTAGGATTTTGCAATTTAGGGTCATTAGTAACCTTGACACAAATACTTGTGACTGTGTTAAAAGTAGTAATGTATGCTTCTAGAGTTGGAAACAGGGATCATGTTTTCAGAAGTTTTGTTTCAAAGGGATGAGTACTTAGTAGAAGCTAGAAATAAATATGACTTCATAAGACACTTGTTTTGTTGCTTGATTTTTGCTACTAAGATTATTACTACTATTAAAATTTCTGGATGCTGAGCCAGAGTGATAGTTCAGCGGTTGGGGCGTTTTCCTTGCATGTGGCCAACCCAAGCTAGATCTCCTGCAATCAATATGGTCTCTCCTGAAAATAGCCAAGAGTAATTCCTGAGTGCACAGCCAGGAGTAACCCCTGAATATTGCTGGGTGTTACCCCCAAAAAATTCTGGGCAACATCCAAAACAAGATGTAAGTTGGTGTTTTTTGGACAAAATATTTGAATAAAAAAGAAGGGTTGAGTGTCAAATGGGAAAACAAAATATGATGCCACAGATAGATCAGGGCAAAGAATGAGGGGGGTACATTTAACTTTTTCTTTCACCTCTCTTCATCTCAGTTCTCACCTGTATGAGAGATTCCAAAAGTAGACTCATGAAAGAGAGAGGTGTGAAAACTGAACTTCACAACTCCTGGGAGTATAGTTGATACAACTTGATCAGGTTAATTTTATTGGTAACAAAGTCTGTTTTTAAAGTCTGTTTCAGAGAAAGAAAAAATGCTTGAAGAAATAAAACAAGCAGAATGAGAAAGCAAATGAGATTAATGGGTTCATTTTCTTCCCTTTTTTGTAAATACAGTTTGAAAACCTACCAAAACAACGCAGACTGAAAATAAATCAGAACACTGGAAAGTCACAGGGGTAATTCAATTGTCAGTTAAGAAACAGTCTCCTGAGATTACCAATAAAGGTAGTAGTAAGAAAATCTCTAAAGAAGGTGTGAAGGAGAAGTAAGATAAGGAAAGAAGACACTGAGAGTAGTGGGATAATGAGGTGGGGAACAAAGATTAGGGAAGAGCGGTCAGACAGAAATAGATGGAAGAAAGCCAAAAAGGAAAAGAGAGAGGGTTTGGAAGCATTCCATGCTAGAAGCACCCACATTCTAATTTAATTCATACAATATTTTTCTAACCCTTCATGGTACTGTCTCCTCTTTATGGAGACACCAACTTCTCTCTTGAGCATGATTTTATCTTTTACTTTTAATAAAAAAAATTTACTTAAAAATGGAGGGTTTAATTTATACATGATTATCATGACTTTATCCACAAAATGTTAATCAAAGCAGCAATATGCTATTAAATTGAAATACAGCAGCATCCCAGCCACACAGACATGTTTTGTCTGAATTCTAACACCCAGGATAAGATAATGATGAAAAATAAAGACAAATGAATAATATTGATTTTTCTTAAATGGATAGTACCTTTGAGTTTGGATCAAAGACAATGGCCTGTGGTTGATCTGATTATAGTTGATTAAAATCTATACAGAGACATGAGTTTATCTATTACAAATGCCTCATAAATTATGGCCCTCTTTATAAAGATGAACTTTGTGATTAAAAGGACACTTGAAATAGGGAAATTTTGTGATATTTCACTCTGAAAATATGGAACACTACTTTATAACTAGATTCCTGTGTGTCTCCTTTTGTGGGGCTAATATCAGCAAGTATTTTTATGTACCCCCCCATTCCTTGCCCTGATCTATCTGTGGCATCATATTCTTTATTGGGAGGGTCAATGAATAAATGATGGAAACAACTCAGATCTTGTCAACATAATGAAAATTCTATTGAGTAAGGTAGTTTTCTGAATCAAGGAAATGTGTATGACACCAGAGCTGTTGAAGAAGATTCATGGATCAGAAAGAAGTAGTCAAGCATACATTTTCTAGAAGAACAGGGGCTATTGGGTGGAGACAGCCAAAAAATAGCCCCATATTCCAAATATCTTCCATTCCCTGTACTTAAAGTCATCCTTACTTGAGGCTGGAGCAATAGCGCAGCGGGTGGGGCATTTGCCTTGCACCTGGCCAACCCGGGTTCGATCCCTAGCATCCCATATGGTCCCCGAGAACCACCAGGAGTAATTTCTGAGTAAAGAGCCAAGGGTAACCCCCGAGCATCGCTGTGTGTGACCCAAAAAAGCAAAAATAAAACAAATCCTTACTTTTAAAAAGTACCTAATATGGCCTGAATTACTACATTATTGACACAGATACGTTACCTGTTCTGAACATATCTTTTGAACTGGTTGCTGGAGATCTGGACCTTATCTGTGACTTCATGAAATCACTGAAGGATCTTATTTACCCATATCAACAAATTAAGCTTTCACAAATCATTAAGGCTTAATATTGCCAAACCTAAAGAATTCAGCCATATCATAAAAGACTTAAAATGGAGAGCACTGAACAGGTTTAATCATTTCAGATGTGGAGAAGGAGCCCCCAACACATAATTGGAGAAGTAAAGGAGCAATAAGAATGTATGAGAGCTATGTGCTTGAGAGGAAAATGTGAAGAAACATGTTCTAGAAAAGATGGTATGAATCGGTTGTGATGACACACCGAAGTTGAGCTATTTCCATGTCAAAAATAATTTGGTAACACTCGACCATATACTTTTAAATGAAAAGTAAATATATAACATTACAGTTGGAAATTAGAGTCTCCAATTATCCAAATCCTTGGCTTCTCATACTCTGCACCACTGATTGACACTTTATCAATTGCTGCCAGTTTTTTAAAAATATATATACTTTATTATACTACTGTGAGATACACAATTACAAAGATGTTCATAAGATGTTCATATTTGGGTTTCAGTCAGACAGTGTTCCAGCACCCATCCCTCCACCAGTACCCATTTCCCACCACCAACGTCCCTGATTCTCTCCCCCCTCCCCTAACCTGCCTCTATGGCGGGTTATTTCTTTCTCTTTTCCTTCCCTTCCACATTGTGGATTACAATACATACATTAAAAGGTTGTCATGTGTATCGTTGTGCCTGTATTGGATCAGGAGGTCTCGTCAAAGGTGGAAATTATCACAAACGTGTGGGAGTCAGAGCCTAGGTAAGACAGAGAACGGAACAGTGTGCCAATAATTGTCAAAGGTGCTAATACCAACCTAGAACTGAGCATTGAATACATGCTGTCAGTTTTTGTCCTGCTCTGACTCTGTCCCTATCTCCGCTTGGGTCAGTGGTTAACATAAAATATAACAAATGAAGCGAAATGTTAATTTAGAATAATATATATCACATATGCTTATGGATGAATGTTTTGCATATATTCATTATAAAATACATGATATATAGTATGTAGATGTATGAATAGTATATAGTATAAATGGTTATGTTTATATTATTATACATAATATACATATATTGTTTGTTTGACCTTCATCATATGTGCTTTAGTATATTAAGTATAACAATATTTTTATATTCTTATAATTTTTCTTGTTCATAGTAGACTCCACACTTAACCAATGACACACATTTTTATTTCTCTAAGCCTCTCAAGATAGAAAAGCACGTCTGAGAAGCAATACAACAGATCACATTACTGGTCTTTCAACAAATTAAAAATTCACCTTTGGCCTTCATTTGTGCATGTTCATTGTCTCCATTGTCCATGTGCCAGATTATGCTCATCATAGATGCTGTCTCCTGATTGATTCCTTCAAGGTTATGTGCCATTAATCTCTTGGCTTTCTAACCAAGGAGCCGTCCAATGCCTCACTCTGAGCTTACTGGACTGGTTCTATTTTTTTGCCAACTAACTGGAGCAAATATGCATCAGTGGGGAAAACCAGAGTATGATTCTTAGGGAGGTTTTAGTTTGCATCAGTAGATTCTTAAAGACAATCTCCTGAACTCTTAAACCATTTGAGTAGCTAAACTCACTACACATCTGAAAGAGATATAATCTGGTATGATTATGTAATAACATCAATGTTGGAAAATGTATTTAGCAAGAAGGATCTTGAAAGGAAATGATGCTGGGTGCTTCTTCACTATTGAGTTTAGTTTCCCATTCAACTTGGTTTAGTTTAGTTTCCTGATTGTCGTGCCTTCATCTCCCCTTGAGAATGACCTAGTTTACCTGTCACAGGGTGAAGCTCAGTTTTGGCAATCAGTAAATGTCTTTACTATTCAAAATTGCTGTACCAGCTGCATTTCAGTCCCTTGCTCAGCTAGCAGGTTTCTGGTCAAGTTCAAAAAAGGAGCCATACCTTCATTTGTGGGCTGCTGTGTTGAAGTCAGACTTCAGAGACTTGGCTTTGTGCAGCCTCCTGGGATTTAGCTAGGCTTGAATCGCTATGACCTCTGTGCCCTTACAACATCACAGAAAACACCATCACGGTGCCCACTAATTGGTCACCTTGATGTCAGTCACAGCACGGAGATCAAGGACAGAGCCGGTCCTGGAAAGTGAACTACATACACTCTCCGAGGTGGTCTCTACAGGTCAGGCTAGCCTCCTGCTGAGAGCACAGTGCGAGGGAACCTTACCCCAGGACTACTTGAAACATGGCTGTGCTGCACAGGAACAAAGAACAGGTGGCCCCACAAGTGACCCTTTCCTTACCACCTACAAAGTCCAAATTGTCAGGCTTTCACACCTATTATGCTTCCATTATCTGTGGAAAATACTAAGTGCCATGGCCTGGATCTAAAATGCACATAGCAAGCACTTGAAATTAGTTCTGCTTATTGGTTTAAAAAATATTAAGATCCTTTTATTTTTAAGATAGCAAATCAATCATGGATTGCTCGGGGTATTGTGTTCAGGGTGCATTTGAGAAGCTCAGCATAATAATCTTTTTATTTTTTGAATTCAAATACAATGAGTTTTGTGAACAACTTAGATAGTAGTGGTAAGAATGGAAATAAACATGAAAATAAATTAAATGCAGCTTTCTATTTCTCTTGGGTTTGCAGAATACATTTGTGGTTTATAATCTTACCTCTACAAACCAAGCATTTTAGAAGGTGGGAAAGACTGGGGTTAAGTAGAATTTTTTAATTTTTAATTAAAGAAATAAACAGTAATAACCACTGGAGAGGGTAAGGTTTATTAAAAAGTGCTTTGTTCTGTGGTTCGATTTACCAAATGAAATACTATATGGAGTACATTTAGATAATATTGTAAAAATATCTTTCTAAGTGTATGGAAATTTAAAGCTCTCCTAAGTATGTACATATTTTTTGCCCCTAACAAAGGACAGAGGAAAACATTTGGTCAGCAGTGACTAGATATACACAATCTTAATCAGAGCACACCTGAGTAAGCTTATAGTAGAATTTAGTGATTCCAGTGAGGGTCAAAGTCTTAGAAGAAGTATGAGTCTTCAAACATAAACATAGGATAAAGCCATTAAGCCTGCAATCACTCTTTGAACAAAGTAGTTAGACATCTTCTTCGTGGTTTAACAAAGGCCAGGAAAACGTAGTTAGACATCTACTCTCTGGCTTAACAAGGGCTTACATTTTTGTGGGAGATATCTAGGTCTGCCATGCACTTTAGGGGTTCTCCATAAGCTACGAAAGATTGAGAAGTAGATTGAGGATTTGAACAGCCACTCAGTGGACATTCCAAGTAACAGAGCAAGAAAATCCCAATCCGTCAGGTGGTACTGAACGAGCGTGCAAGCAAGAATTGAGCAATGGTATACAAACATGTGTAACTGATTCACAAGATAACAGCGAACTTTGAAGGAAAATCATCTTGAAACGAATATTCAAAGGTACTATCGGCATCAGAAATGGACTTCTCTGAAGTAAACTAATGAGAAATCGTCGATAAGAGGAAGAAGCTAGTCAATATTGGCTTTCTAAAGAATTAGTAAAAAAAGGTAGTAAATGTAATCAGAACTAAAGACTTTTTTTTATAGAACTGAGCTTACACATGAATGGATATTTTTTAAATATATTTTATTATACCACCATGAGATAAAAAATTACAAGAATGTTCATGTTTGGGTTTCGGCCATACAGTGTTCCAGCACCCATCCCTCCACCAGTGCCCATTTCCCACCACCAATGTCCCCAATTCCCTCCCCCTCCCCGCAGCCTGCCTCTATGGTAGGCTCTTTATCTCTTTTCTCTCTTACTCTTTCTCTCTTCCTTCTCTTACATATTGTGGATTGTAATATATATATATATTATATATATGTATATATATATATACACACACATATATACATATATATATATACTTAGAGGTTATCATGTGTATCTTTTGCCTGTATTTAGTGCTAAGTTCTATGTGGTTATAGCACTTTGTGCAATTATTGGCACACTATTCCTGTTCCCTTTGTCTTACCTAACCTCTGCTCCCACATGTTTGTGGTAATTTCCACCTTTGAACCTCCTGATTCACCTTTCACCTGACCTTGGATATTGGTATAAGAATATATATATATATATATATATATATATATATAGTCATGCAAATAAATGCAGTCATTCTATATCTGTCTCTCTCCTTCTGCCTAATTTCACTCAACATAATCCCTCCATGTCCATCCATTTATAGGCAAATTTCATAACTTTATTTTTCCAAACAGCTGCATAGTGTTTAATTGTGTAGATGTACTAAAGCTTCTTTATCCAGTCATCAATTCTCAGGCACTGTGGTTGTTTCCAAATCCTGGCTATTGTGAATAATGCTGCTATGAACACAAAAAGTAGGGGTGGTGTCTCCATTGCATGTTTTTGGCTTCCCAGGGTATATTCCCAGGAGTAGTATGACTGGATCAAATGGGAGTTCAATTTCTAGACTTTGGAGGAATGTCCATATAGTTTTCCAAAAAGGCTGTACCAGTAGACATTTCCACCAACAATGGATGAGTGTCCCCTTTTCCCGCATCCATGCCAGTACTTGTTGTTCTTGCTCTTTTGAATATGTGCCAGTCTCAGTGGTGTTTTGATTTGCATCTCTCTGATGACTAATGATGATGAGCATTTTTTCATATGTCTTTTGGCCAACAAATGGATATTGAGGTCAATGGTGGAAGGAAGTGGGCTCTCTGGTAGTGGGCGAGATGTTGAAATGATAAATCCATAAAAAGTATTAGTAACAATACCTTAAATTCCAGTACCTAAATATATATATATATATTATACGTATAATATATATCTTATACTTATAATATATATATTATATGGATAATATATATATCATACGTATAATATATATATTATACATATTTTATATATATATATATTAAAAGAAACATCAAAGTAGAATGAACTTTGCTTGGTATCTTTTTACTCCTTACAATGGACAACTATTAAAACAAATGGAGTGATACATGTAAATAAAAACTGAGCTTAAGTAAAATCCAGCAATTTATAAAATTGGTTTTAAATCTATTAAGTTCCTGAGCTGTTGTTTATCCATGAAGTTGTGTATCAGTCCTTCAAATTTGAATGAGAGAGTTCTATCTGGATAAAGAATTCTTGGTGTGACCTTCATTGAGTTTTTTCTCTATATCCCACCACTGTCTTTCAGCGAGAAACAGCAATCTTGGAATAGTTTCTTCTTACTTTTCAACTCATTATACACTTACAGAGACAAAGACAGAGTACATTATTTTTGGCTATGAGCAAGAGGACAGGGGATACACTATCAATAGTCTCTAAATATGGGACATACAGTAATATCTAGTTGCTGTATAGATTAACAAGTTTAACTAGCTTTTGGGGAGATTCCAGGGCACAGCCAGTGGTACTCATGGTTTACTCCTGTCTCCCTTTCAGGAATCACATCTTGCTGTGCTCATGGGACCATATGCAGTACTGGGTCTAAACTTCTTTAGGCCACATGCAAGGCAAGCACGATTGGAATAAAGTTGTGTAGTGTGACTGCCTTTGAAAAGGATCTGGAGTTCCACTTTTAATCAAAGCTTAGGTAAATTTCTAGTGTTGTGGGAATGAAATAAAGGGGCCTGAGGGCTAAGTCCTTGTTTCTCATGCAAGAGGACTGTTGAGGGTTCATCTTCTCAAATGTGAACTCCGCTGGGTAATCAGTCATCCCCATGGTAACTCAGCAACTTTTAATTGTCTTTAATTAAGGGGCCATAGAGGCAATCAGCTACATTTCTAGCACATTAATGAGGGAAGCATGAAGTGCAAAATGGCTGGGAGAGGTAGACTGTGCTTTTGTATAGGAGTACTCCTGGCAGAATTTCTCATGGGAGGTGTGATAGAGGCTAAGAAACAGATCAAAGAGGAGATTAATGAGGAAATAGGAAGCATGTCTGGAGAAAAATGAGAAATAAAAAGAACAAATAGGATTTCATGGCTAAATTTATTTAAAAAATCGATTATAACATATCTGAGCTTCTTGAAAGATTAAAACTAAACCACAAAGTGACCAAATGAGATGAAGTCAAAGAGAGACTTTTGGCAAATTTGGCAAATTATAGTGAAAATATAAAAAATCATTATTACTGAAATCATTAAAAATTGCACCCACTTAATTTGATTTATTTGATCATTACAGTGTATATTACTTCTTCTTTTAAAAATTACTACAGTATTTATTTTCCTCATGTTTGTTTGCTTAATTATAAACATCATATGTGCTTCATCTGGGCGACAGGGCAACTGACTTTTTGAGACAATATACAAAGTGATTTTGAACAGATTTTCAAGTTTTGTAACTGCATCCCTGTTTTATTTTAAGCAATATATGCCAGTGCCTGTTTTTGGAATAGAAGAAATTGAACAATGAAATCTACCTGATTTCCATTTTTAAAAGTCCAAAGAAAACCTAGAACCACTATCTCTGACAGGATTCTGTGTTCTTCTCCACTATGACGTTATCCAGGACAAGGGACCGCTTATCTTCTCATTCACGTGTCACCAACGCTTACAATGACATAATTTATAAAGAATAATTTCAAATGGAAGATTGTATTTAGAGAATGGAACAACAAGGATGAGCATTTTCTTAGTGTTCACAAAAAATATAAACACAATACTCTGTGATTATTCTTCTTTGTAGTCTCATTTACAATATCCAGTCACATTTCTTGAAATTATGTTTACATTTTGTGTTAGAGCCTTTGAGCAAAAATCAGAAAGATTTTTAGGGGTAGGAGTCTGAGGGAATAATTGCTAGAGATGACCAAAACAGCATGGTAACTAGAATAAGCAGAGAATTTACAAAAATGGGTCAGAATCAAGTGCCAACGACAAATTCCCAGACCTAGAGTAAACAATTTTTGGCAAAGGAGTAGAGTATGTGAAGTTGAGAAAAGATTTCCCCTTCAACAAATAGTGTTGAAATAAATATTCATATATTTAAAAAAATAAAGAAGTCAAAGCTGGATGCATATCTTTCACTTTACATGAAAGTCGATATAAAGTATAATAAGTGTATCAAAAACCTTTGATATCAGAATAGTATCCATAACATATATCTAAGAAAGCATCAGCAGAACACTCTAAGATTTGGAACTCAAAGATGTTTTCAATTATATGATTCCATTGGCAAAGTAAACAGAAACAAAAATACACATATGAGACTTGATCACTTGATCAATTGACATCACATTTTTCATTGATTTGCTCAAGCGGGCACCAGTAACATTTCCATTTGTCCCTGTCACCTGCCCGTGTAGCGCAATGGCATCTGCTTGCTCCTGGAATATGAAGAGCCTCATACTGTTCGTTCAGGTTCAGGGTCTTAACCCAGAAATCTGATCATCTTGTAGGTGGGCTGCCATGTGATCTTCTGACATCCTGTGGGATCCAGTTGGCAATGGCTCTAGTCCAGAGATCATCTCCAAGTCGCATTACATGTCCAGTCCATCTGATTTTCAATGTCATGACAAGCAAGACAGTGCCCCTGATTCTCCATCATCAGCAGAGGTTGGAACTCCAGATTTCTTCTCTTACTTGAGTGAGGCAAGATATTCCAAGCATAGCTTTTTCGAATCCTGTCTGGAGACCCAAATAGTGTTCTTGTCCTGCTTTTGTAGGGTCCAGGTCTCAAGGCATATGTTAATGCAGGGAGAATGGTTGAGTTGAAGAGATGTTCCCAGAGCCAGAGTTTCTTTGTCTTTTTAGTTAATT
The DNA here is from genome assembly GCA_021461705.1 of Cryptotis parvus. NCBI lineage: Eukaryota > Metazoa > Chordata > Mammalia > Eulipotyphla > Soricidae > Cryptotis > Cryptotis parvus. The sequence continues at coordinate 37,917 of JAJIBD010000919.1, read as the reverse complement.
CTTTGACCCTCTTATAGGCATTCCACACTACATATGGGACTACATAAAATAAAAGGGTTTCTGCATAGCAAAAGAAACATGGGTGAATACTACCCAAACTCAGACATCAACTCAATGGGAGAAAATATTTACACCCAACACATCAGATAAATATTTATATACTATATACTTATAATAGGTTCAAATCCCTACCCAAAATAGAGTCAGTTCTCTGAATATGAGAAATGGAAAATGGTTTTAAAAGTATTTGTCACCAACTATTATGAGGAAAATCCAAATAAAGAGGACAATGAGATTTCATCTGATACCGTGAGAATGCCACACATTGAATAAAAATAAAACTAAATATAAAATCTCTGTGTTGGCAGAGATGTGAGAAGGTACCTAGAATTAGTCTGCAGGGGTCCCCGACAGAATTAACTTTCATTTAAAAAGTTATTAGACTCTAAATAAATAAATTCATCCACTAAATATGGTGACTGTCCTAAATTACTGCATTAAGACAAGTTTTGTTTATCTTCTTCCTTCATTTTAAAAAAAATCGTGGCAGTGCTTGGACTCCAATCAGTGTTAAAGCTACAATCCAGGGTACTATCTTGGAAATCTCATACTCTTCCCAGATTTGTGGCTTTTCTTTTTCTCTTCATGAATTGATAGATAGATGGATGTGTGGACAGACAGACAGACAGACAGATAGACAGGCAGGCAGGCGCATAGGCAGATAGGCAGATAGACAGACATATAGACAGATAGAAAAACAGACAGACAGACAGATAGATGATAGATAGATAGATAGATAGATAGATAGATAGATAGATAGATAGATAGATAGATAGATAGATAGATAGATAGATAGATAGATAGATAGATAGATAGAATATAAATAGGCAGATAGATTGGAAAATATTTCAACTCATCAAATCCAGTACCTGATCTTCTTTCTTCCAGTACCTAAAATATACAAAATAATTTCCATATGTTTACCTAATTCAATATCTAAGGACAAAAAACAACTATTTTCTTATATTCTTGAAATGCACTATGCACCAAATAAACACACTGATGTTGAGTCTTATTTCACAATTCTGGTAGGACTTTTGTGTTTAGAGCGCTTTTGCAAAGATTGTAGTCATAGTAGAAATTAAAGTACTGTTTTAGGACAAAGAAGAGACATACAACACTCATTTCATATCATATAAGCTTGGCAAAATTCTTTACCTACATGTAAAACTAGCTTTAGTCTGGCAGGAAAACAAATGGAGAAAGAAAGGAATAAAATGAGTTGAGAAGCTTAAAGGAAAATAATTTCTTGTGTTCGTTTCTATCAATATAGGAGTGTTCTTTCCCCTATGACAACTAACCTCTCTTTCATGTATTGAAAAATGTTGTGTTTTAGTTTATCTCTGGGATAGTTTGATAAATATTTCAACTGTATGAGGAGCACAGACTTCTGTTTTTCCAGGTGGCATCAAGTTGAACAAGAAATAAAGCAAAGTGCATTCTTCTGTCACTAGGACTGTTGTTTGGGTGTGTGGCAAAAAATAATACCAATCTATAAAGATGGCACAGTTATGAATCTTTTGAAGTGAGTGCTGTTTTCTGGTTGGTTTGATATTCTATTTCTGTTCATTTAAAAATAATTTTCTACAAAAATTATGTGGCCATTTTTGTTTGTTTCTTTAACTCCAGGATAATTAAACTGAAATGTTAGTTTTTCTGTTTGAAGATTTTTAAAACAGCCAACTGAAATTTAACTGGAATGCTTTGTGATTTTAGCATTTATGTCCCATGGACAAATTAATGACCTGCTGTAAGCACTTTAACAGTGATTATGATGACATTTGAAAAGAATGTAATCCTAGGCCCATATAGCGAATTAAACATCTACTAAGATAAGACTGTACAAATAATAATATATTTATCTCTCATTCTCTCCCTTTCCTCTTCTTATGTCTCTCACTCAGGTCTTTCTATTTCTATCCTTTCTTCATTTTACTAAAGCATATTCAAGGACCAGTAACTATTTTGAGTAAAATTAATTACAGTTGCTTCAAACTGTCCTCAGTGGAGGACATTTGGACACTGGATCCTTAATCCCACTTTAATCACTGCCTATAAATGCATTCATCATATAGAAGTAATGACTGGAGCAATGCCTGTCTTTCTTTCCATCTTTCTCAAGTCCACTAAAGGTCCTGATTTTAAGGGTGAAATTGTTATGTAGTCTTTAACCAAACACGTATATTCCTCAGAAGCACTTTTTTTTTAGCATAGTGGACAGAATAGAAACCAGAGAAGTTGATCCAGGAGGTGGCTTTTTAATTTATCTCTCTCTTAACGCTGTATCTCTGCTTTCAATACCTTGTGAATTGCTTTCTTTGACTGGATTTTAAAACACCTTTGATGGACATTCTATCTATCAAGACTTTTGACATTCTCATCTCTTTGATCAAGAAGAATTCATCACCTCAATGGTTTACACCAAACACCACACCAGATTAGTCCAGCTCACAAGGACATACATGCTCAAGGACAAGGTTACCTAAAAGGTAATGCACTGAATCAGGGGAATTTGTTTATTATAACTTGTATTAGAACTTGTCTATAAAAAGCACCTCAGCCTTCATGTAAGCAAGGCCATCATTTCCAAAGTCAAATGGAGAATGCCTAAAAATGTCTGGGCAGGAAAATAAATCATGAATTTATTTACTACAGATACTTGAATTTATATAGCATTCTATTTATGTTTAAGTGAAAGTTTTCTTTCTATTAAAGAATGCTGTACTTAAAATAATAAGCACCTCTAATTAGTTGTTAGCTGATTTGGGGGACACCTAAAAGTACGTTTTGAATAAAAGAAGTACTGGTATTTGAATATAAAACATGCCATTACTAAATCATACACATAGATCTGCATATATCGAGACAGAAAATTTTTGGTGTGATTTTCTGGATTTTGAACTGATATTTTTATGTCATGGATGTCTTAGCTGGAGTTGTCTACATTTATTTTCTTTATTTATTGCTTTTCAGAATGAAAGAAACCATTTATATTAAATTTCTTAATAAGAGTTTTAAAGAGAAAACTTACTAGATTCTTTAAGGAATGGAATCCTGAGACTTCTTAAAGAGCCTTTATGAATAAAAAATCCAGTCTATTGCTTTGTTAAGGAATGCTGTATTCTTAGGGACTTGATTTGGTTTCTGTCAATGCTAGCTTTATTCTGAGTTCCAATTACTCATCTTCTAATAATAGTTTATAAACAGAAATTTCAGCATCAGGAAAATATTAGCAATGATGTTATATCATTCTGTGAAGTCAATCTACAAATGATTGTGGAAAATGTTTAATAAAATTGCTTAAGATAATGTTTGGTATCAGGCCACATATTCATTGTCTTTCTGTTCTAAAGGGGTTAATGTCTGGAACATGGGTGATGAAGCAAAGGAACATTCTTTTTCTTAACAATATATAATTTAAAACTCCAGCGATTGTTTTTGGTCAGTTTCTTGCAATCTGCAAGGTAATTTTTTTTTCAATTTATTTGGAATTAGTCAAGTGCACTCGTTGAAAAGGCAAAGTGAATTGATGCTAAATAGTTTTTGGAAGATGTAATTGTCTGATGATTTGTAAATAGCCAAGCTTATCAAAAAAGTAATTTAAATGTTATGCTGACAATTTTGTTCAGTTTGGTATACTCTGTAAACTGGGGAATCCAATTTTTTGCCCTCATTAGCATGAGAATTCTCTTTGCTTGACTAAATGATTTGAGGACCTAAGGACTTCCAGAGCTTTGGAATTTGAACTTTTAATAATCTCTTACCCAGCAAAACCATCACTCACAGGATTAGAATGCCAAATGCATAGTTTTTAATAACCAACTAGCATGCATCCTTTGATAGTTTTGAATATTTATATAAATGTTCAATAACATTTGTCTTGGTAGAAATGAAACCCAGTTGAATCTATCTCAAGTTCTTTCACTTATGTCCCACCTTTTATGCTTTTTAATAAGAAAAAGGGGCGATATTTGCTAATGAATTTAAGTGCTCTACTTGTATTTATTCTGCAATTCCAATGCATATCTGGAATAAGGATTTGGTACTTAAGTACTACAAAAATACCTACAGATTTTGTAGGCATAGTGATTAAGCTTTAGCAGTAAATTGCTGATGCCATAATTCTAATATGTTTGGTAATAAGTTACCAAACTGAGACTCAAAATTCACATACTGGCAGAACTAAAGTGTCAAGTACCAGGCACCTTTGCTTAAAAACAAACAAACAAAAATATATAGACAACACCAAATCTCTGTATTTTTAAAATCTAGGAAAGAAACATCCATCTTTTCTTTCTCTCCATACATATGTTACCATTTTTTCACTATCAATTTACTTTGCAATTCTGAATTTATTTTCTCTTCTCATAATAGTTATTATAACTTGAATTCATTATATTTTTACTTTTAAGATTGTTCTCATGTATTTTTAAATAACATTGCATTACAGCATTTCATATATTTTGGATTTGCTTCATTAATCAGACTTTTGGACAGAAATCAGGGCAAAATATAGATAAACATTTTCATATAAGTTTGCATGAAAATTGAAAAACTCTCATAAATGAGCATAATAAAGAGATTGATGGAGTCTGTAGGTTAACCAAAGATACCACACAACTATACAAGGTAGCTATTGTCGTTAGATGAATGTCACCACTTATCTGCTAAACATGTTACTTAGGCTTTTATTTATTTATTTATTTATTTATTTATTTATTTTGCTTTGGGTCACACCCGGCGATGCTCAGGGGTTACTCCTGGCTCTGCACTCAGGAATTACTCCTGGCAGTGCTCGGGGACCATATGGGATGCCGGGATCGAACCTGGGCCGACACAGGCTGGCTGCATGCAAGGCAAATGCCCTACTCGCTGGGCTATCGCTCTGGCCCCTCTTAGGCTTTTTCTTTAGACCGCTTAGTGAACATAGCAACTAACAATATTATAATAAACTTGCGTCTGAGGAGCTCCCCCGCCGCAGCGCGGCGGTGTTTGCGGCCTGTGGGAGTAGGTGCCGTGGAACCGTTCTCCCGGGCGGCGGCGCAGAAACCTCGGACCGGTGGAGCCCACTCGTAACCTGGAGCCTAGAAGGCCGTGAAGACAGGCCCGTTTCCTCAGCGGCGGGTGTTAATACCAACTGCCCTCGTAAGAAAGTGCTGAGATAGAGTTTTATAATGATAATGCAAGAACTTCTACTGCTGCAGTAAGAATGTCTTTCCCCCCTCATTTGAACCGTCCTCCAATGGGAATCCCAGCGCTCCCACCAGGGATCCCACCCCCACAGTTTCCTGGCTTTCCTCCACCTGTACCTCCAGGGACCCCAATGATTCCTGTACCAATGAGCATTATGGCTCCTGCTCCGACTGTTTTGGTTCCTACTGTATCAATGGTTGGAAAGCATTTGGGAGCAAGAAAAGACCATCCAGGCTTAAAGGCTAAAGAAAATGATGAAAATTGTGGTCCTACTACTACAGTCTTTGTTGGCAACATTTCTGAGAAGGCCTCTGACATGCTTATAAGACAGCTTCTTGCTAAATGTGGCTTAGTTTTGAGCTGGAAGAGAGTACAAGGTGCATCTGGAAAACTTCAGGCCTTTGGATTCTGTGAGTATAAGGAACCTGAATCTACCCTCCGTGCACTCAGGTTATTGCATGACCTGCAGATTGGAGAGAAGAAGCTACTTGTTAAGGTTGATGCTAAAACAAAAGCACAATTGGATGAATGGAAAGCAAAGAAGAAAGCTTCTAATGGGGGTATGTTGACTAGTTTTATTTTTTCCAGACCATCCTAAATGTACTCTTTCAGTGTAATTTCTTGTCATTATGAATCTAACATGGGGCCTCACAAGGTCATCACATGTGGTTAAAATGCTGAAGGATACTTTATAGTGTATAATTATTTTTTATTTATCTACCCATAGTGGGTGGATGACTGTTGGTTTGCTTGTTCCAGGTTGGGATGAAAGTAGTAAGGGAGGCTGGACAAGGTTAACTTGCCAGAGAAAACACTGGTACAGACTATTCCAAACAGAGCTAATTCATTAAGGCAGCTTTTTAAGTAAGTACAAAATATATTTCACCCTACACAATTTTTCTTAGTTGCCTCTCTTTTAAAAGTACACAGGTTCTCAAATGAATTAATTTAAATCTTAGTTGTTTTTCTAAGGTGGGTGGCTGTTAAGTGAAATCTAAAGTAACGAAATATTATTCTCAGCAAGAAAATAACTAAAACTCGGAGATGTTTTTCATTTTCCTTCCAAGCTCTTTGTGGTACTTTTGAACTGAATAGATCCAAAATAGAATATTAACCTCTTTGTTCAAAACAACTTTGATCCCCTCCATTCTGTATGCACTGCCAGGAGTAACCCTTGAGCATTGCCGGGTGTAACTCCAAAACCAAACCCAAACATAAAAACTCAGAAACAAAAAAAAAAAAATGCCAAATTTTAAATTCTACATTCAATATAGGATTAGTTTTCTGATGCCGCCAGAACCATAGCACAACGGTAGGGTGCTTGCCATGCATGCAGCCAACCTGTGTTCATTTCCCGGCATCCTATATGGTCCCCTCAGCCCACCAAGAGTGGTTCCTGAGTGCAGAGTCGGTAATAATCCCTGACAGCCATGTGTAGCCTAGAAACAAAAACCAAAAGAAAAAAATTCTTTTCTATTATTTCTCACTTCTAAAATAATTTCATTTTGTTAAATTTAATAAAATATGTGCCACCTGTAATCTTTACTTTTTTTTTTCATTTGTTTTTGTATACTCTGGAATGGATCCCAGGGCCTTGTAACACTAAGGCGGTTGCCTACTATACCACAGAACTCTACATGGAATACCTTATCACCATTTCTAAACATTGTGAATACTCTTTTGTATAACCTTCAGACATTTTTCTCCATTTGTTTGTATGTGTAGTTATTAAATTGTGTCTTTTTCTTGGGGTATACTCTAAAAAAAAAAAAATAATAATAATAAACTTGCGTCTAGGGAAAGAGTAAAGAACTAGGGTTCATGACTTGATAAGGCTTGATTTAATTCCTAAGGCTTGATTTAATTCCTGGAGCAGCATGGCATGTCAAGCTTTACTGGATATAGTTCAAGAAGTTTCAAATACTATCAAAGTTATCCTGATTTCACAAGGCACTACTTAAGCCAAGCTGAGTCTTCAGGTTATCCACCAAATGATATGTTAGGCCATATGATTTTCACTGGGAGAGAACTCCTGACCTCTAACTATACTTGGGGCCATCCCACAAATGTCTATATCTAAATCTATTTCTATCTCTATCTCTATCTCTATTTCTCTACCATCTATCTACACACATACATATATGCATATATAAATATGTGTATAGGTATATAAGCATATATGCATGAACATATATATTGAATATATGTATAAATATTTACATAGTTACCACTGAAAACAGAAATTATATTATAACACTACAATCAACTAGTAGATCTATAGATCATATTACTGACCTCAGAACAATGGTCATATAAGTAATGGATTGATCCCTAACAAAGATTTTTTTTTTACTAAATGTAGTTAATATGTAAGCATTCAAAAAGAGGAGGCCTAGCTATAGTGAATAAAAAAGATGGTACATATGCCTTGGAATGGGGGAAGGAGTCCTGAAGTTTCAGAGAAAAGAAAGAAAAATGTATACCTGCTCTTTCAGCTATTTTTTTCAATGATACTTCTTTTGAAGTTTCCATATATTTCAATTAGATTGGACTGTATAACCAGGACTGGAATATCTCTTCAATAGAATAGGAAAGGCATAAGCCGGAGGTGTAGCAGGCTCACTGCTCTCCTGTTTTGTTCTACTTCATTGAATAAAATGAATCTTTTCAAACAGGTGAATTTTCCAACAGAAATGGCCCAAACAGCCTCAGCTCATTGAATAGAAAGTGTAATGGTGGTCTAAACCTATTACCTTCAATGAAGTCTGTGACATTTTCTTCCAGCATATTGATCTGTGAGAGAGAAGGAGAGGGAGAGGGAACTTTTTCCTCTGCTCATTGTGGTGCGTCAGTCATTGTAATGCTAGTCACAATACATTTAAAAGCATTGAAAATCAACAGTCCTGGCTCTTCTATAGCAAGAGTAATAAACAATTTTACTGAGCATTATTAAAATGCTATTTAAAATCTCCCTTGTATACAATTTTCAAGTCACTCAAGAAAAAAAAATCATTCCTCTAATCTAAAAAATTCAGATATCAAAAATAGTAATAGTTTGCAACAAGAATAGTTTTCATCAAAGATTTGGTTTCATTAAAAGTTTTACTATATACATGTATATGAGTATACTTATCTCTCACTATATATATGCATGTACATAGTAAATTGTCATTAATACAACTGAAAAATGGTAAGTACAAAAATACAAATAAAAAATAGAAAAATGTCCTTACTTCCACCAATTTCTCAGATTATATATAACTATATGCAACAAATTTGAATCTTATTAATACTAATCTGGTATAGAACAACTTCTGAAGGAGTTGAAGATTTATGCCATTGTTATTTTACTTATTTTTAATCCAAAAATTGTATTGTGGTCATTGATTATTATACATCATAATCTGCACAGAAATTTAATCAAATCTAGTCTCATGACATTGAAGGGCTACATGTATGACAGAGACACTAGTTACTAGATTTAATGTTCCAATTTTATTGTGATAGTTTATTCATAGGGTTTGAGGAAACATAGGGCATTTTTATAACCTTTATAATTTCCAGGTAAATATTTTCAGTTACTTATATTGAAACTATATTAATTATATATTTTCAGAATTATATTGTAAGAAACATTTAAAATTGTGTGAGAGATAACTTCAAGTTTGATGGTAGAAATTTGCTTTGCTTATCTGTATTATTCACATTAATTCACTTGAGCTTATTTAATTTGTTTTTATTTTAATTTGTCTTCATCACTGTATTTCTAAAATTTCTATATATATTTTTTGTTTAAGCATAAGCATATTGAATTTCAAGTTATCTAAGGTTTTTACTATAACTTACAAGCGATCTGCTGTAATAGTTCTTCCTAGGTGTTCATTTAAACTATGTTAACATATATACAACAATATCAACCTACTAATGGCCAACAGATACAGCATTGTTGTGAATTATCACATATAAGGAAGTATAACAGTGTCGGGAGCGCCGCCGGGGTCCCCGACAGTGTCAGGACAGAGGTTGTCTTCTACCTCCGAGGACGCCGGGAGAACAGATGAAAACTCACGAGTCTGGTGCAGTTCCAAAAAATGGCTTTTAATAGTACAAAAGCTCTTCCACAGCAATCCAATATAATGAACAAACTCTAGCTCTGGTCCGAACTTAGATCATACAAAAGAGCCTAAGTCTCCCACCAAAGAGAGAGAGGATCTCACCCGAGCTGAGTCGTACCCAGAAGGAGCAAAAGGCCAAAGAGCAAAAGGCCAAAAGCCAAAAGCAAAAAGCCAAAAGCCGAAGAGCCAAAAGCTGAAGGCTGAGGAACCAAAAGGCAAAAGGTGAAGGGGCCTCAAGTCAGCCCCTTATATACACCAAAGTAATCCAATCGGGAGGGTTGTCATGCCAACAAAGAACCCTAAACAGAGTGTAGTGCCACACCCTATTGCAGGTATAAACAAAGGTTACACCAAGGACTAATCCCGAGATTATCTCTTATGTAAAACACTGGAGAGAGAGGGGCTGATATAAAGTAATACATCTTAACTTCATGAGCTTCATGTAATCTAGATGGTACCCACAAGGTCCTTATTATTATCTGCACCAGGGTGATTCTGAGTATCTTGTTCTCATGTACTGAAAGGGTCATACTCGCCTGCTTAGAGCAAACTAGTATGATCCTTCCTATAGTCTTCCTTTAGTCTCAGCGTAGCCAGGGTGGTAGTCTCCTGGTAAATTCTAACTGTCCCACGTTGGGTGCAGTGGGTATAAAGAGGAGCTGTGCCCAATCTAGAAAACATAGAAGTCTTAGTAGATGTATAAGTCAGAAGTTATTCAATCAAGGTGACTTCTGTAACTGCCACACCCTCTAGCAGTGTTTACATTGAAGAGAAGTCTCATTAGAATGAACCTTGGCTTAAATAAGATTAAGCTGGGAGTGAGCAAAACAACAAAACTCCCAGATTAGCTAAACATGTCCTCCAACATAACAGTAACTACAGGATCCACTCTTATGACAATTTATGAATAATCAGTGTTATCTGAGTTTTATTTTCAGCATTGCATGCAATCTCTATTTAGTGTAGTTGCATTTAAAGCAAATGATTATTAAAAAAACTACCTTTTAATATATTGGTTGATAAACGTTCTCAGTCAGGGATTTCATATAGGCAGTTCAGGAAAATGACTTTTCTAATATAGAAATAAAAACTTAACTAGTGAACAGAATTCAAATTTAAATGATTTCTGAGAAGTCTCTTTGTCATGTTGCTCTGCACAATAGATTGTAAAGTAGTAGCACTAAAAATCGCTTACATCCAACAGTAGAAAGACAGAAGATACACAGAATCATTAAGGGAAACCTAAATTCCAATTCTAGTTTTGCTGCTTATTTGTTCCATTAGTGCTGAACAAGTAGGTTTGTCTTAATTCTTCTCTTCTGTAAATGGAATATAACTATTCTTGATTATATACCATCTTTATTGGGATTCTACAAATTTATGACAGCAAAACTATGTTGACTGACATATGGGGATCCTGTGCTGCAGAAGACACAACAAACTGCAACCCTTCAAAGGGATGTGGTATGAAAAATACCTACTCTCAAGAAAGCTGCAAGTTATAGAAGAGAAAATGAGACAATCATGTAACAACCGGTAAATCTTGCTCTGTCTAAGATTATCGCTGTCCTTGATGGGTTCCTCCAGGACTCCAGGTATCTGCTACATTCAGAGACTTAAAAAAATGGATCAAAGGAATGATGCAGAGATCCAAAAAGGTGTTTTTTTTTCCCATTTTGATCCAAACCAACTTCTCCAGGAAGACAAGTCTTCAGTAAATTCAAACAATTCATGCTAGGGGAAAAATAATGGAAAGTATGTGAACTTTGAACCTTAGTTACATTTTCTTCTTTGATGTCCTTTATTTTCAAGACCATTTAGTAGACATCACTAGCTTTGTATTCTTTTTTTTTTTTTTTTGCTTTTTGGGTCACACCTGGTGATGTTCAGGGGTTTCTCCTGGCTCTTTGCTTAGGGAATTACTCCTGGCAGTGCACAGGGGGAACATATGGGATGCCAGAGATCGAACCCAGGTTGGCCGAATGTAATGCCCTATCCACTGGACTATCACTCCGCCCCATCACTAGCTTTTTAAACCATAATTTTAAAAAGCTGTAATTTTAAAACTGTACTTTTTTAAAATGTAAACTCATTTTATAATAACTTGAAAAGGTGTTTATGGCTATCTTTATAATGAATGATAAATATGGAGGGAAAAGTTAAATTTGTAATCACAAAATCTCCCTTCTTGTCTGGGAGTGATCATAATATCAGCTTTTTTTAATAGCTCTTTAGGAGATTATGTAGTAATGGAGCTAATCTTTGCGTTTGTGTATCCCTGTAATGAAGCCTATGTCTTGATCTATAATGTATTTATTAATTTTCAGAACCAATTAACAACCACATCATTTCTATAATTCCATTGTCAATTATATGACTTTATTTTGTAGCAAAATTGTGAAGCTCCTTCTATTAGTCACTTAGTCACTTGTCTTCTCATTACACATTTATTTTCTTGAGCAGGCACCAGTAACATCTCCATTCATTGGGAATGAGGTCGGTTATTGTTGCTGTTTTTGGCATATCGAAAACACCAGGGGTAGCATGCCAGGCCTGCCGTGGTTCTGGGTTCATCCCAGGGGAGCCAGTTTTTATCTATGTCTGACCATCAACCATTCAGGGACACGGGGAAGAGACCTGGTTGTAGACATGCCTGTCTCCTGTCTGCCACCTGCCTTTGCAGCGGGGCACCACAGCCACACCTGCAACACCTTGAGGGCAAATGTCAACAAAAATAAGCTATTTAGTGGATATCAAAGCATTTTAGGGCTTTCAAATTAGAAAAGTTTAGTATCTAATTGTTACTATTTTAAGAATGAAGTACAAAGTTAAGTAAAAAATCCACCATGGAAGGTTAATATCTCTTCTCCACTCTCCATTGACACCTTTTCTGTGACATTCCAAGTCATAGGGAGCCTCAACATTGTTAGATTCCTAGGGGTTATATGTGTAGATCACAATCTAAGTCTTGAAGATAACAACTAGATTTCTGTTTGTGATATAAATATCTTATATAATCATCTCTAATACGGTACCTTCTTAATATAATTTAATCACTTCATTGATGGAAACTTATATCAAAAAGTTTTTAGTCACTTGATCACTTGAATCCGTTATTCATCGACTTGTTCGAGCGGGAGCCAGTAACATTTCCATTGGAACCTATCATGTGCCAATGTAGCCCAATGGCATCTGGTTGATTCGAGAATATGAAGAGCCTCAAACCGTTCCTTCAGGGTCTTGACGAAGAAGTCTGACCATCTTGTAGGTGGGCAGCCATATGATCTTTTGACATCCCGTGGGATCCAGTCAGTAATGGCTCTAGTCCAGCAGTTGTCTCCAAATCGCATTACATGTCCAGCCCATCTGATTTTTTGATGCTTTGGCAAATGAGACAGCGTCCCTGATTCTGGAATATCTACAGAGGTCAGAACTCCAGATTCCTTCTCTCACTTGAGTGAGGCGTGATATTCCAAGCATAGCTCTTTCGATTCTTCTCTGGGGGACCTGAATAGCATTCTCATCCTGCTTTGGTAGGGCCCAAGTCTCTGAGGCATATGTTAATGCAGGGAGAACAGTGGAGTCAAAGAGATGTTCCCGGAGCCGGAGGTTCTTTGTTATTTTAGCTATTTCTTCAATGTTTTTTGAAGGCAGTCCATGCAGCTCTCTTCCTCCTGCACAGCTCAGGTTTTAGGTCGTTCATCATGTTGACTTCTCGACCTAGGTACACATAAATGCTGCATTCAGAGATGTCTGTTCCATTGAGAGTGAATGGGGCCTCTGGAACTAGTTCATTTTTCATAAACATAGTTTTCTTTAGATTCAGCTGTAGACCTATCTTTCCACATTCTCGGTTGAAGTCAGCCAGCATTTGTGCCACTTGGCTAATATTTGGTGTTATTAGAACGATGTCATCAGAGAAGCGGTGCTGGTGTAGTGGCCAACCATCTGTCTTCACTCCCATTCCTTCCCATTCTAATTGTCACATGATGTTCTCAAGGGTGACACTGAAGAGTTTTGGTGAAATGGTATCACCCTGTCGAACCTCTCTTTGACATCAATGATCACTTCCTTGTAGAATGGTGAGATCCTGGTGGTGAATCCGTAATACAGCTCATAAAGGATCTTGATGTATTGGGTTTGAACGGCCCTGTTTGGCTAGGGCTTTGATCACTGCTTCAGTCTCCACAGAATCAAAGGCTTTCTGTAAATCAATGAAAATGAGACAGAGCAGCATCTTGTACTCCCTACAAACATCAATGAGCTTGGTTACCGTGGTGGATATGGCCGATTGTGCTGAATCCTTTCTGGTAGCCAGCTTGCTCACATGGTTGTCCTTCATCTAGTGTTCTGCCAATCCTGTTCAGGATGACTCGAGTGAACAGCTTGTAGATGACAGACAACAGGCAGATGGGGTGATAGTTGCCAATGTCGTGAATGTCTCCCTTCTTGAACAGTAGAACTGTCCTGCTGGTTTTCCATTGGGAGGGCACCTTGCATTCGGACATGTAGTGTGTGAAGAGCCGAGCTAGTGTATTGATGAGTAGTGATGGAAGATTCCTCAGGTGTTCTGGTCTGACTTTGTCTGGGCCTGGTGTTGTTCCCTTCTTTATGGACGAAATGGCATGTTGGATTTCAGAAGGGAGAACATTGGAAATGACATATCCATCCTGTGGAATTTGGTATGTGGGCAGGTAGACATGGCTATCAAAGAGATCTGAGTAGAAGATTTAGTATACTTGCTAATTTTTAGTTTGTAACATGATATTTTAGGGTTTTTGTATGCCTCAAATAACTTGACATTAGTTTGTGGGGAAAGGAAAAATAATGCACATTTACAAAGCAAATTTATTCTAGAGACCATTGATAATTTTGTGAAGCCTGTCTCAAATGCCAGATAGTTACCAACTGTACGCAACAGAATATTAAAGTTAGAAGGCTCATTATTGCTCCAGTCCAACACTCTGAGAAAATCAAATTATTTTATATGTATTTGAACTGGTTTTTGATATATTGAAAGTAAAAATCCACTTGCGATTGCTTAATTATTGCAAACTTGTTTCAGAACATATTACCCTATTTAATGTTCTTATATAGTAGAATTTTACCTTTGGCAGTTAAATCATTCTTAGAAAATGATAGGAGCATTCTGCCATACAGAGAGATTTATTTTAATGTAAATAGTAGGGATAATGATAACTCTCCTCACTAAATGTGTGCGGAAATGCAACAGTACTAGGATTAGTAGGGTTCTAGTAGTCTTATATAAGAGTAATTATTGTTTTTGCATCATATTAAACTGTATAAAGAAAACAATTGCTCCATATTTCAAAAACAAATCTGGTGAGTTTGTCTAGCAGTTCAAAAATGTTCCCTCATAGATTCCAGTCATCAGATATTTTCCTCTAATTAGCAATTCATTATCCAAAGGCATTAATCCAAATTTAGCTCCTACTCTAGTATATTCTGTTCTTTGCTATCCATTACTCACTTTTGTGCTTCTCACATATTAGTTATAGGACAGTAATTCTAAGTCTTAGCATGCATTCTAAAATTTGGAATTGAGTCTCTTTCAGATAAAAGCTAAAATTTCTGTTTGTCATCAAGGCACAAGAAACTATGTGAATGGAAGAAGTTACTGCAATCAGAATGCCAGAACTAAAGAGTATGATCACTTGATCACTTTAATCTCTTTATTCATCGATTTGCTTGAGCCGGCGCCAACAGCATTTCCATTGGACTCTATCATGGCCAAATGTAGCCCAGTGGCATCTGGTTGATTCAGGAATATGAAGAGCCTCAAACCGTTCCTTCAGCGTCTTGACAAAGAAGTCTGACCATCTTGTAGGTGGGCGGCCACGTGATCTTTTGACATCCTGTGGGATCCAGTTGGTAACGGCTATGATAGGTGATATTTAACACACACACACACACACACACACACACACACATCTCAATTGAAGTTCTGAGCAGTCAATTGGCAGCTGAGAAAAAGAATGAGTGTCTCAGAGATGAGATCAGATGCAAAAAACTTTTAGAAAACAACAAAAGATGGAAAAGGTTTGAAAAGAAATGAACACACTGAATATTATGATTTGTAGTCAGAAGGAGCAATATAAGAATCATCAGAGACCTTGAACAAGGCAAATTCAATGAAGAATCACAGTTTATAGAAATCACATTTCAGAATTTTCCAGATTTAGAGAGCACAAGCATCGAGCCCCAAAAGGCCCAAATTGTCCCAGCAAACACAGATCCAAATAGTAAAACTGCAAGACACATTATCATTAGAATGGCAAAAACCACAATCTCAGTAAGAATACTGAAAATAATAATTTTTAAAAAGGGACTTATATTCAAAGAAAGTCATTCTATCAAATGAGACTCTCTGAGCCAGAAGTCAATAGAATGAACAAATAAACAAACAAATTAAAACTCAGTGAAATGAATACCACCCCAAGAATACTCAATTTCACTAAGTTGTAATTCAGATTTGTAGGAAAAATGCAGAGCTTAATCTACCAGCTAAGTTTAGAGGATTTATTGTCTTGAAGCCAGTTTTTAAAGAAACTTTAAAATAGCTTCTTTATTTATTATCATTTTTTAACAATTACAAAAATGTTCATGTTTGGGTTTCGGTCATACAGTGTTCTAGTACCCATCCCTCCACCAGTGCCCATTTCCCACCACCAATGTCCCGATTCCCTCTCCCTCCCCTAGACTGCCTCCATGGCAGGTTCTCTATTTCTATTCTCTCTCTTTCTCTCTCTCTATTTCTCTCTTCCTTCTCTTAAAATTTTTGGATTATAATACATATACTTAGAGGTTATCATGTGTATCTTTTGCCTGTATTTAATGCTAAGTTCTATGTGGTAATAGACTTTCGACAATTATTGGCACACTGTTCCCTTCTCTGTCTTACCTAACTCTGCTCCCACATGCTTGTGGTAATTTCCATATTTGACAAGACCTCCTGATCCACATTTTGCCTGACCTTGGATATTGGTATCATAATATGTATATATATATATAGGTATGTATATATATATATACATTTGCAAATAAATGCAGTCATTCTATATCTGTCTCTATCCTTCTGGCTAATTTCACTCAACATGATCCTCTCCATGTCCATCCATTTATAGACAAATTTCATAACTTCATTTTTCCTAACAGCTGCATAGTATTCCGTTGTGTAGATGTACCATTAGAGGACAAGAAATACTTCTCAGCACTTTACCACTATTCAAGGGGGCTTATGGTTGTGCTCTACTAGATTAATAAAAGTATGTTTATTTCTAGGGTGCTAAGGGTGTTTTACTATTCCTTTCCCTAGCCTCTTTCCTTCCTTCCTTCCCTCTCCCTCCCCCTCCCTTCCTCCCTTCCTTCCTTCCTTCCTTCCTTCCTTCCTTCCTTCCTTCCTTCCTTCCTTCCTTCCTTCCTTCCTTCCTTCCTTCCTTCCTTCCTTCCTTCCTTCCTTCCTTCCTTCCTTCCTTCCTTCCTTCTTTCCTTTCTTTCCTTCCTCTCTCCCCTCTCCCTCCCTCCCTCCCTTCCTTCCTTCCTTCTCTAGCTCTCTTTTGATTTGCTTTTTTGGGTCACACTAGGCAATCTTCAGGGGTTACTCCTGGCTCTGTATTCAGTAATTACACTTGAGATACTCAGGGAAACATATGGGATGTAATAGATAGAACCCAGCTCGGCAGAGGGCAAGGCAAATGCCCTCCTGACTATTTCTCACTCTGGCTGCAGGTTTTATACATTTTCAATAACAAATGAATATTCTGTTGAATATTCTGTTTAAGTTGCATGACTATGTCAATTAAGGTCATTTTCTTAGGTTTTCATCATAATTTAAAGGAGTTTCTTTTTTATTTTTTTTCTTAGCTTGTTATTTATTCATTTATTTATCTAATTTAAGATTTTATTATACCACCATGAGATATACAATTACAAAGAAGTTCATGTTTAGGTTTCGGTCATAAAGTGTTCTAGCACCCATCCCTCCACCAGTGACCATTCATTTTATAGCATAGTGCCAAGATTTCTTAATAAGGATAAATACACTTTTATACTTAGTGATATATTCAATTTTTTCTTACAATTTCCTTAATTCTTCTATTCTCACTCTATAAAATGTATATTTTTAGCATATATCCATTTGATGTAAATATTAAAACACATCAGCGTAAATTATGTTATGCTATACTTTTTTAATAAATATGCCGTATAGAAAGAATGATATAGTTTCTGGAAAAAAAATAAACAAAAAAATCTACAAAATTTCCAAACAATGGATCCTAAAATTGGAAATTAGTCTGCATTTATATTTTCTTTTGCAAGTTGGACCCCTTCTCTTCGTTCATTGTCATATTGGATTAAGTTCCTTATTTAGTATTGTTACAAATTTCATTCAGGCTTCATAAAACCTTAACATATTTTTTAAAATATATAAAATATTTAAAAATATATAAAATATATTTTATACCTTGATTATTGACTATATTTTTTATTGAACTAGAATCACATTCCTTTTCTGACTCCAACACATTCATCTCATTTATAGCTATAGGAGCTATATTTTACCTATGTATAGCTTTTCCAATAATTTTGATCACCATTGTGTGATTTTCAGGCTATGATTCTTCATTTTTAGTACCCTCGCCTCCTATAAAGAGTTATCACAACATGCAATGCTCAGGCACTCCATACCTTTTCAGTACTTGCTACAGGCACCTATCAGTGTAATATTTAAAAACAGATACAATATTCTGTTTGGGTGGTGGTGTGATCTCACACCCAGTGATGCTCAGGAGTTGCTCCTGACTCTGCACTTGGGAATTACTCCTGGTGGTGTGCAGGGGACCATATGTGAAGCTGGAGATTTACGCCAGGTAGGCCACATGAACACAAATGCCCTCTACATTGGACTATCACTCCAATATTTGTAGCAATCATATTATTTATGTTTCTTTGTTATATTTGACTTTATACTATTAAGTTAATAAGCATATTTCAAGATTAAATAGATAGGATAGTGATTAAAATAGGTATACCAAGGTAGTATGAAGACTCAGATTTATTTTTACTAAAAATACAAAATTAAATTAGATACATCATATACGATTGCATTTGATCATGCAATATGTTCTACCTATGTTTTAAAATTTTTCACTTTTTCAATACAATTCACTAAACTCTAGGATTGAACAGGGCAATCGAACACACCAAGGAAGACTATAAAGTTGATATGAACACTTCGATCAGCTTTCCAATATTCAAATTATAATCCAATTTCAAATAATCCAACTTTATATTTTCATATTTTTAATATGTTGTCATCAGATACTGAAAACATTAACATTATAAAGAAATGAATATGTAAGTCATTAACTATTGTCCCAAACTGTCAAGTAAAAGTGACATTTTAAAAAAAAGTAAATCTGGAATCTATTCTTAAATTAAACAGTGATTTAATAAGAGAATGCAACAATGATAATTCAATTATGATAATTGTCAGTAAAAAACTAACTCACATATTTCTGATTTCTAAGTTTAAGATAATCTTCATAGTTGTAGGGTGCTTCTACACACCACAACCACTGTGCTTCTTGTGCTTTTAGTTTCCCTTTGTCAAGATTTGATATAATCATTTCAATTCATCTGCTCTTTGAATTAACTGTCATAACCCCCCATTTGGAAATATATTAATCACAAATAGATCTGTTAAACTCTTTAATTATTTTCATTTATACTGTTTCAACCTGCTCCCCAAAGTGTTGCAGGTGTGGCTGTGGTTTCCAGCTGAATTGGCAGGTGGCAGACAGGAAACAGGGGTTGTCTACACCAGGGCTCTACCCTGTGGGCCCTGGATTGTTGATGGTCTGACAGAGAAAAGGACTGTGCCCCCTAGCATGAACCCAGAACCACGTCAGAACCTGGCAAGCTACCCGTGGTGTATTAAATAGCCAAAAACAATAACAATAATGGACTTCATTCCCAGTGAATGGAGACTTTATTGGCACCCGCTCAAGCAAATCGATGAACAATGGGAAAACAAGTGATACAAGTGAAGTGATAAAGTTTCAAATATATAACAATTACAATGATCTAGATTTAAAATATATGATGTGATTATTCAACGTATGTTACAATCATAACTATGATCATGTTTTTTCTCAGTTTTTATTAGTGAATTATTATTAACGGTACCGTCAATGAGAGCTTATGAGTACACTGTTAAAATATCACACTTATCACTTGAATGTCTGGAGATCCCTGATGTCCGGAGATCCCTCTGTTTCCTGTCCCTAGCATTGCAAAATATTTAGTTATTTCTGGAAAATCCTTAGTTTTTTTTTCTTTTTTTTGCTTTTTTTGGGTCACACCCGGCAATGCTCAGGGGTTTCTCCTGGCTCTGCACTCAGGAATTACTCCTGGCAGTGCTCAGGGGACCATATGGGATGCTGAGGAGAGAACCCGGGCCGGCACTGGTAAGCGGCATACAAGGCAAACATCTTACCTGCTGGGCTATCGCTCCGGCCCCCAGTTTTATTTTTTTTTTCTTGAAAGAATATTTTGCTTTATGTTTCTCAGTAATCATTTCTATTTTTTCTTTTTTTGGCTTTTTGGGTCACACCCAGGGGCACTCAGGGGTTACTCCTGGCTCCTCACTCAGGAATTACTCCTGGCAGTGCCTGGGGAACCATATGGGATGCCGGGGATCAATCCCAGGTCAGCTGTGTGCAAGGCAAACGTCCTACCTGCTCCGGCCCCTATTCATTTTTATTTTTAAAAATCAGGAATATAAATGAGACAATTTTTTCTATTTCTCTCTGAATTTTATTTTTTTTAGAGTCATACACACTGATATCCTTAGTTAGAGCTTACCCCTGACTGCTCAGAAGTTATCCTGGAGGTGCTGATTATCTTGGAGCCATGTGTAGTATTGGGGATTGAACGTGGTTTAACCTCATGTGAAACTACCTTAGCTAAGTACCTTAGCTAGCATACAAACTTTTCAGTCCCTCTAATGTTTTTTTACCTTAATGTTAAACTAAGTCACCAATCCTAAGTCCTTTATATTTCAAAGGCCCTTTATATTTCCCTAATTAGACTTTACTGCAAGCATCACTTCATTCTTTATTATAATCCCATTATAAGTACAAGCTTTCATTCTTTTATATTAATCCTAAATTGGGACCTTCCTTCATGTCTAATTGATTTTCCAAGCTAGGGCACTTTCTTCTAAGTGCATATTTAGTTGATCTTTTTACTGTGGCATCTTAACAGACTGATTTCTATGTCCATTCAATTACATGTTATGAATTTTTGATGGTTTTTGGTACACATTGCTTTCTATCAGATGGTTGTTAGCTCTGATCACATCATTAAGCATATTCTGTCTTCTGTCCTTTTCTCCTTCACACTGAGGAATGATCAATTGGCATTGGCCACACTTTCATTTATTTACTTACTTTTTGTTTGTTTGATTTTGGGTCACACCTGGTGATGCTCAGGTTTTACTCCTGATTACACTCAGAAATCACTCCTGATGAACACAGGGAATCATATTAGAAACCAGAGATAAACCTATGCCTGCCACATGCCAGGCAACCTCCTTACTTGCTGTATGCACAATCCAGTCCGTTGAACACACTGTAGTGATGAAACTTTATATGATTCTGGGTAGAAGGGATGGAGAAGGAGAGCAGATGTGTGTACATGCTTTTAGTCATGGTGATCATAGATATCTAAATAGTGAAGACTACAGAAGAGAACAAAGCTGAGTGTTTGAGAGCCAGATCAATGGGATCTAGTGTGATACTAAGGGTGGGTGAGAGTCTGAAAAGTGAAAGATCATATATCACAGTGTGTTGAAGTCAAAATAAGAATAATCTAAAGTAGATATATTAAATTTTGTCAAAAGATATCATGTTCTGAATGATTATGAGGAATTTTAATGTGGTAATATTTAGAGTCATCTGAAAACTAGGCATTTGGTCTAATTTGGAACCAAATATGAAAGATAATAGTAATGCATGATTACTTTTAACAGTAAAACATGAGTACTCCTAGAAAAATGAAAACTTAGATTTTCATAAAAGATAAATTGTTTGGTATTCAAGAAAAGCTTAAGCATAGGTAACATAAATAAAAGTATAGATAGATAGAGAGGCAGAGAAAACTAGAAAGAGAGGAGAGAGAGAGAGAGAGAGAGAGAGAGAGAGAGAGAGAGAGAGAGAGGTAGAGGTTTAACCTGTATCCTTTAGTCCTTTAGTTTGGGACAAAAGTGTTCAATGAACTAAAGGCCACTTTCATCCCAGGACTATCCCAGCACATTAATTTTCAAGAGAATTCATTATTCTCTTGGAACACTAGATGTGTGAAGAGATAGAAATTTGAAAATAGGTTTCTCTGATGCAAAATGTAATTTAACTATGTAAAATCATAGCCTTTTAATGTTTTTATGTATTCTTTATTCTGTCCTAATGTGCTGACAGGAGTAAAGCTGGAGCACCGCAAAGCCCCGAACCCTAAGAACCTCAATTTTCCCCTTAAATCAATACATAATGATATTTGTGGAATACGCATTGTATAAGAAACTGTTAAGTATTGAAGGGTTTAGCAGATTTTCACTTATTCAATTTAAAAAAACATATTTAAAGTTGTTTTAAATATAATATTTTGTATGATCAAGTATCATATTTTGTGAATAACTTTGTATACTATGCAAATACAGAATACTAATGTAGCACTATTTGAAACTTGGATCATTATGTTTGACCCAACTGAATATGAGATCAATTAGAGCACAGTTTTGCACATATCATATTATAATTAAGAAGCTCAGGATACTGCCTAGTATTCTATAAATATTTAATAAATAGTCAATAAAATACTAGTATTAATTCCATCATCCTGCCAATCCTATAAAATTATTAAACTTTTCCTCCTTGGGCACCAAATGGACATAAACTGTGTAACTACTCATATGGTTCCTATAGTTTATAATTGATATAATTTTTCTCTCATTTCTTTACCTTAATTTTATATTTCATAGAATTAATTCATAAAATTTTGAATACTATTTGATTCTGGGCATTCTCCTATATTTTTTTTCTCACATTATTTTTATTAACATCCTTAGGCCAGGGATAACATTTTTTATACTTCAAATAAGGGAGGTTAGGGCAAGTGAAATAAATTCACCAAAAACACAGAGTACGGGAAATAGATCCTGATTTTATTCCAAATTTTCCTTTTAAATCATATTTTTTTGCTTTTTTGGGGTCACACCCGGCCATGCTCAGGGGTTTTTCCTGGCTCTGCACTCAGAATATCTCCTGGCATTGCTCGGGGACTATATGGGATGCTGGGGATTGAGCCTGGGTCGGCATGGGCAGGCCACGTGCAAGGCAAACACCCTACCCACTGGACTATCACTCCGGCCCAAATCATCATTTTCAACCTAAGAAGTTCACTCTTTAAGCATAAAAAATTTCAGTATTTTAATACATTATAGAAATAAATGGATCAATGGATTAATATAATGAGTTTTTATTATTCTTTATTATTTTATTTTTTTACTATTGATGAGTACTGCTATGAGTACTCATCAATTCATGGCTTGACTTTTTACATACTACCTGTCTGAATGCAAGGTATCCTCCCAATGGAAAACCAGCAGAATAGTTCTACTTTTCAAGAAGGGAGACATCCATGACATTGGCAAATATCCCATCTGCCTGTTGTCCATCATCTACAAGCTGTTCATTCAAATCATCCTGAACAGGATTGGTAGAACATTAGATGAGGACAACCTTGAGAGCAAGCTGGCTTCTGAAAAGGATTCAGCACAATGGACCATATCCACACGTAACCAAGCTCATTGAGGTTTGTAGGGAATTCAAATTCATTGATTAAAGAAAGCCTTTGATTCTGTGGAGACTGAACGGTCATTGAAGCCTTAGCCAAACAGGGCGTTCAAACCCACTACACCAAGATTCTTCATGAGCTGTATTACGGTTTCACCACCAGATTCTCACCATTATACAGGAAGTGATCATTGATGTCAAAAGTGGGGTTTGGCAGAGTGATACGATTTCACCAAATCAATGAATAATAGGATGTCAAGTGATCAATGATAAAGTGATTTTAATCTTTATTTATTAGGGCGATTTCTTGTGTTTCATTGCTATAGATTTTATTAATCCCTGTAAAACTTTCCCTAAAATCAATCACCCAATAACATGAGTTATCATTTTATTCAATATAGCATAGTATGTTGTTTTCACCAAAATTCAAATTCAACCTTCCCTTATAAATGTTCTATTTCAACTGAATATTGTCATTATTTTGGTGCTTTTCCCCTTTTTTTAATTGTATTTCATTTAAATATACTTTATATGTTTTCTTTAAGAAAATGTCCATTTTTCCCTTATACTTCAATTTGTTCTTGACTTTGAGTTCTGTTAAATACTTATGTTTCCATATGAATCTAAACAGTGATTGTGGTAGAGGGAATCAAAATATAGCATACTTCCTAAAACATTAAGGAAATATTTTTAAATACTTTTAGCAAAACCCCAGATGGCACTGGGGTCTGGTAGTGGAATTACAGAAAGAAATTTATAGTTCTGTATGCACATATTATGATAAACAGGTAAAGTTAGTGATATATTTCCATCTTCACTTCACTAGTCTTCCCGTTGTTCATCAATTTGCTTGAGCTACACCAGTAATATCTCCAAGCATCCTGTCGCATGCTAGTGTGCCAAGGGCATCTGCTCCCTCCAGGAACACAAAGAACCTCAAACCATTCCTTCAGGAGATGGAAATGAGGTCTATAATTGTTACTGGTATTTGGCATATCAAATAAGACACGGGTAGCTTGACAGGCTCTGCTGTGTGGGTGGTATACTCTTAGTAGTAGGCTCTCATCTTTTGCATTTACTCATGAACCGGGGAGAGTTCGGGTTTTCTTTTGGGTGTAGTTCTGATGAGCTGTGGAGTCCAAATGTTGAAAATGGTGGCACTCATGGTGTGAGGGTTCCTCTGGCTTCTTGCAAGGCTCTATTGGGCTAGAACTTGCCTTCCCTCCCAGACACCTCATGATCTGCTTAACACAAGGAGAGCCAGTAGCAGTTCTGCCCTATGTGTCTGAGTCATCTTAAGAAACTAAAAAAAGCTATATTTTAAGCAAGTACAAGAAAAAAAGGTAGAGAAAATATTAGTGGAGAAAGAAATCAGAGATGATGTAATACTATTTTTTAAGCACAGCTCTTGAATACAGCCATCTCGGGTTGAATCTGCAGTATCATATTAATCAGAATTGTAAAATGGAGGCCTTAGGATACCTCTGGGGTTCCTTCTTGCTAATCCCCGGTGTTCAGGTCCTGAGAAACACTAAGTCCACAGGTCTGCCCTCTCACCTCCTAATGAATATAGATAAATAGTGAAAGTAAAACAAAAGGTGTTCATTTGAAACACAAAGAAGATAGGCTAATCAGGGAAAATGAGAAAAATAGCCATTGATAATATCTGAAATATGAAAGGGTTATCACTACTGAACTCATATAGAAAGTTCACAAATTTGACAATAAATGCAATAGATAAGTTTAAGAAAAGCAGAATCTACTGAAATTTGCAAGGGGAGAAATAAAATATACAAACAGACATACTCATTAATAAAATATAATTACTAATTAATAAACAAAACAAACCAGTTCCTGACGGTGTCATTAGTAAGTTTCCACCTTTAAATATGATCTATAAAATTTTGTATAGATCAGAAAACACAATGAATGACTCTCTTACGCTATGAAGAAAGCATTCCTCAATACACAAAATACAGATAGATATTAAAGAAAGAACTCACTTTACATCCCTTTTGGTTCTTGAAGACATTAAATTTAGATGGAAAGACTTAAAAGTTCTCAATAATGACTGTTTTATTTTACATAATTTTTTTATTATTTTTTTTTGCTTTAAATTATTCATTTTTTTTAAATTTTTTATTATACCACCGTGAGACATACAATTACCAAGGTGTTCACAATTGGTTCTTGGTAATACAGTATTCCAGCACCCATCCCTCTACCAGTGCCCCATTTCCACCATCAATGTACCCCACCCCTCCCACCCACCCCCAGGCTGCCTCAACAGCAGGTAGCCCTGTTTCCTCTCTTTCTCTCTCTGTCTCTCTCTCTGTCTCTGCATCTCTCTCCCTCGTTTTACACATTGTGGCTAGCCCTGAAGATATTTAGAGTTTAAAACTTAAGTCTCTTTGTGTATATTCAATGGTGAGTTTTAATCTGTCATTACCATTTCACACATTTAGTGAAACACTGGTATCTATTTATATCCTACTAATGAAAGCAGTCATTCTATATCTATCCTTTTCCTTTTTATTATTTTTAATAATAATATTTCACCAATATTTGTACATTAAAGAGGAATTTTAAAGGAAAAATTTAAATTAAATAATACTATAGCATTATTAAATTTTGATTATTTTAAATTAATAGCATTATTAAATTTTTGATTATTTTAAAGATCAAATTTGTTATTTTATATAATTGATTCAAAATTGATAATAGATATTTGACATATGAGAAAAAAGCACTACTTACCACTACTATTCTTTATGATGATATTTTTGTTTGTAGTACAATACACTATTTAAAATACTAGTGTTGGGGGCCCTGGCCACCAGCCCCTGGCACAAATGAGGAAGACCTAGATCTTGCCGAACTTCATCCCTGTGGAAAAAGGTGAGGGATGGACTCAGGAGAAACTCTGCCTTGCTGCTGCTACTGCTGAGGAAGGAAAGAAAGAAAGAATGAAGGACACCCAGCAGCGGGGAGCTCTGGATAGCAGCACTTGCTTTACTAGGCACAGTTTAAGCCTTTTATACAGGATTTGGGCGGAGGGGGTACAAACACACATCACAGGGCATTTGCAAGCTCCTGGGCCATTGTAACAGGAGAACAAATGACAATCACAGATTTAGCATTTGCAAGGTAACATTAGCAAGGTAACAATCATTGATTTACATATTCCTGTGATTAGAGATTAGAAGACCAGGCACATTCTGCCTTATTTTAGCTCGGATTAGCACAGATGTTTTGGGTGTAACCTTATGGGCAGGGCCCATTTCTGGTCCTGGCTTTAGGATCTTGTGGTGGGAAAATGCTGGATGCTAAGGCTAGCAGCTCAGAGCCCAACATACTAGAATACAGTATTTTTATGTTTTGCTTTATAAAGTCATATGCTTTATTCAGAAAAAAGAATAGAAACATATATATATATATATATATATATATATATATATATATAGTATGTATATATGTGTTATATATGTGTTTTATATATATGTTTCTGATTTCAAATTTTCATAAACATTGCTTAGTAGACATTTAGGTTGAAGTGTATGTCAATTTTCTTCATTTCCCAATCTGTTTAACTAATTTGAATAACCTCTGTCTTCCCCAGTGGTGTATTTGAACCACAAGCTATACATCTCTAAAAAGCCAGTATTATCCCTGCTGGAAAGGAGGTGGAGGAATAGGGAGAATGGTTTACATTGCCAAGATAAGGAATCATTCCTTCTGTTTAGGTATTGATTGTCTACCTTAATTGTTTAGTAAGTAAGGTGCTAAGTATGGGGATACAGCAAACATGTGCAGAGAGAACATTGACAGAGTTTTCACAACTCAGTGTGTTTACAGGAATAATAGACTGCACTGATATTATCTTTCTAAAGGCACAAATGAGGGCATTTTTAAAAGCACATTCAGCAGACCTTAGGCCATGTGGAGTCTGAAGATATTTTTGCATAAAATGTGTGGAAGAAAAGGACTTTGGGGAAAACTAAATGCTTTAATGACTATTCACTGCATTCTTTTCCTGATGGTTATTCAAACCAGTACAAGTCAGACTCTGAGCACCTGAATAAAAATACCAAAGCAGGCACTTGTCATTGAAATATGGCTGGAACACCATTCTGGCGTGTAAACATCAACATTCTTCTCTGTAGGGTTTTCAGCCTAAACCAATCAAGCCAAAACCCAGTTGGGGAAGGCATCTTTACAATTACAAGCTGTAGGAAACTCGGTGTGTTCAATGGGATCTAATTTGTTTGGGGTAGAGGAAAGAAACATAAAATAAAAGAAAGAAACAGACACCCAGAACTTGGAGCAGTGGGGATTAACAGCAGCTCAACAGACTCCATATAGCATGTTCGCAGTAATAAACAACAGTGTTATTAGTGAATATAAAGCCCATGATAAACAATGCCATGATGTTCCATTCACCCTAATAGGCAGGAGCAGATAATTGGGACAAATAAAGTGCTAAAACAGTCTCTAACCACCTTTCCGAGGCTCTCTCTCAATGAGTGAATCGCCAGGCATGCTGCATGGCACAGCGGTAGCCCGGGATACCAGCTTTTGTGTTTCACTAAAAGAATATACTCCCGTTGCTAATGGAAAACAACAGAAGCTAAAGACAATTGCTAGGATTGTCAGATCTCCTTTTTTTTATTTTTTTTAAAGTGATAATGAGTAGGTAAGGAGACAGTTCCAAGCACATTCCTCAAAGCTAGCAGAAAGTTCTTTGGAAAAGCATCACCATTGAAGTCCTAAACACTTGCATGGCAATTTGAAGGTAAATCTGCTCTCAAAAGTACTCTCAAAGACTAGATTTACTCTCAAATTTCAGTGCTTCATGTGGGGAATTCTCTTCTGTCAGCCTCCCTCAGCACCGTCTACTAGGTTAACTTTTTATGAACAAATCTTTCTCATTACCAGAACACCACCAGGATGGTATCTACGCTTTCCTCCGCCCGGCTTAGTTTACCCAGTGGCCAGGAATATGGCGCACTAGAGATGATCTTTTTCTTCTCCTGGCTCTTGTTCCCATATAATTTCTTGTGGGCTCACAGGACTATATGAGGTGCTGGGGAAATGAAACCCAACCGGCTGCACTAGGCCAGCACCACACCCACTGTACTATTACTCTGGCCCCAAGACTTGCTGCTTATCTATGTCAGCAAAGACAGAACCTTATGGTCACTCAATAGTTTCTTCTTTCAGACTTGGTTTCTCTTCCTGCTCCTGGAAACATTATTATTATTATTATTATTATTATTATTATTATTATTATTATTATTATTTTATTTATTTATTTTGCTTTTCGGGTCACACCCGGTGATGCTTAGGGGTTACTCCTGGGTCTGCACTCAGGAATTACTACTGGCGGTGCTTGGGGACCATATGGGATGCCGGGATCGAATCCGGGCCAGCATGGGCTGGCCGCTTGCAAGGCAAGCACTGTACCCACTGGGCTATCGCTCTAGTCCCTATTTTTTTAATTTTATTCTATCAAGTTCATAATTGAGATTCAGTCATACAGTGTTCCAGCACCCATCCCTCCAGCAGTGCATATTTCAAAACCAATGTCCTCAGTCCCCCACTCCCTCCAAGGACATTATACTGGTGTGTTTCCTCAGCTGCTGGCTGAGTAATGATAGCTTTTTTGCTTTTTTTTTAGTCACACTGGGTGTTGTTCAGGGATTTCTCCTGGCTATGCACTCAGGAATTACTCCTGGCAGTGCTCGGGGGACCATATGGGATGCTGGGGATCGATCGCAGGCCGGCAGAGGCCAGCCGTGTGCAAGGCAAACGCCCCTACCCGCTGGGCTATCGCTCGGTGTTCATTCCGTTGTTTTTAAGCTGAATGCAAATATCCATTCTTTCTGTAACTCATCTAATGCCTATCTGTTCTTCAAGGCACTGAGGTTTTCATACTACCCCAAACTAAATGATGAACAGACCCTCCTCTAATCTATTACAGTTGCTAGTCAGTGGCTGTATGATGCTGAGAAGATATAGTATGAGCATATTTGTGTGTGTGTGTGTGTGTGTGTGTGGGGTGAGGGGGGAGTATATTATGACATATTATATTCATCTGTGCTCAGGACTTACTCCTGGTTCTGTGTCAGGCATCAATCCTGGAGGTTCTTGGGGAACTGTTTTCTGTCATTGATGGAACTGCTTAGATGTTTCTGAACAGATCTTGTTTCATACGTTCATGAGTTTATCTTCAACTAAACTCTAAATGTTCTTCCCCTTAGTTTTCTACTGGCCCTGTGTGTGTATCACAATACCTCATTATTGAGAGCTTTCAATATATGCTTAGTGTTATGTTTAGTTCCACATAGGATGTACTCTCACTACCAATTAAGTGAGCTAGTTCTCCTCCTCCTCACCCTCCAGACCAATCTGACCAGAGCTCTAAGCAATGGAAATGGGTCCTCTCAATGGATTACTCACTTATTTGAATCAGATACAATTAGTTGACAGTGGATGTTATTCCAGTCTGAAAGCTGTCACATGCCTTATTTGTAGATAAAAATAAATGAGAACATATTGACTGTGCTTGTGTCTTTGATGGGCAAATGAAAGAAGAGTCAACTGGAAGAGTGTAACATTGTCACGATCATCAAGAGTGTGCATACTATAATCTGGTGTTCATTCCGTTTTGTCAAAGAAGCAAGGTGTCGTTCTCATGGCACTGATCCCATGCAAACAAACGTGGTGACTAATTTTGACATGATAGCAAAAGACCCATTACAGTTCTGTCTATTCTTTGTTTTAATTGAATAAATTGGTCTCCAAAGCTGTCACTGTACTGGCACTATTCATGAACATGGAAATTCATCTTCCAATATGAAACCAATATCAAAAAACAACCTATAGATATGATCATCAAAGAGTTCATGTGTTTTCTTCAAAATGCAAATCTATTATTTTACTTTATATTCAGGAATGAAAACATGACATTTCTCCCCCCCATATATTAGTAGCAAGGGTTCATAAATACATTCTATTTATCCATAGATATTTAAAATATCTATGGATATCCATAGATATCCATAGATATTTTATTATTACCACATTTTCACAGCAGAGATGAGGAGAAAAGAAAAGAAATGTAAAATAGTAAAAAGAAAAAGAAAAATGCAGAATATCAGTCAGGCTTGGACGAAGTTCCCCTAAGAATAGATTACCTAGTCTAATGTTGTGGAAAAATGACTGCCATATATCAGCAGAAGAGGTCAGGGAATTAAGTTTTATGTGTCCTGACTAGAAAAAAAGGAGTTTGGCAGAAAACATAGAATCCTTCATGGCATGGTGGGAAATTTGAACATTCAATTTTTTTTTTTTAAACTCCAGTGGAAAAAGTAACCGCAAGTCAAGGAGTACAGTAAGTGGCTCTTATAAACAGTAAAAAAAAAAAAAAAAAAAAAAAAAGCTATCAAGGGTCCTATACCTATAGAATGTACCTTGCATTCAGACAGGTAGCATGTGAAGAGCGAGCCAGTGTATTGATGAGTACTGATGGCAGATTCTTCAGCTGTTCAGGTCTGACTTTGGGCCGGATGTATTGGCTTTTTTATTGATGAAACGCATGTCAGAATTCAGAAGGGAGAACATTGGGAATGACATATCCATCCTGCTGAATTTGTTATGTGGACAGGTATATGTGGCTATCAAAGAGATTCAAGTAGAAATCATGGATAATGTTCTCCATTGCCTTTCTAGATGACGTGATAGATCCATCAGGACATCGGAGGGCAGCCATCTTGGTCTTATAGTTGACGAAGGACAGGCGGGCATTGCAAATGTTTTTCCCCGGAATCTGCTGCACAAGCCAGTATTTCTGCTTTTCTCTCTTCTAGGTCTTCTTTTATTGCTTCTCTGCACTGTTTTAAGAGTTTGACATTAGCATTTGGTCACCTGAGGCTCGTGCCTTGCCACATAGGCAAATGAACTTGAGAGTTTTTGAAGACAGGCATCCTTCTGTGTCTTTCTCTCTCTCCACTTTCTTCGCACAATCATGGAGGTGCTGAACCAGTCAGTTATATTCTTCATGGATGTCATCAAGGATGGCATCTTCCCATGTTGCTGCAATGGTGGCAAAGAGTTCCCAGTTGGTGGTTATTCTGGGAGTTCTCGCCTTAAACTTTGCAGCCTTTTCTTCCCATTCCGTGAAGTAAAATCTTGCATGAAGGAGACAGTGGTCTGATCCAGTTTGGAATTTTGGGACAACAGTGACATCATTCAGGCAAAACTGTAGACTGAATATGATGTAGTCAATTTCATTGTGGAAATGTCCACCAGGAAATTCCCATGTCCAACATTTCGATTCAGCCTCTGAAACTTGAGTTCCCATGAATGGTCTTGGTGGACATTATGAACTCAGATGGTCTCTCACCATGTTCGTTCACCACAAAGATCTCACCATTCTACAAGGAAGTGATCATTGAAGTCAAAAGAGGGGTTCGGGAGGATGATACCATTTCACGAAACTCTTCAGTGCCACCCTTGAGAACATCATGCTACAATTAGAATGGGAAGTAATGAGAGTGAAGATAGATGGTCGGCAACTACACCACCTCTACTTCGCTGATGACATTGTTATAATAAGACCAAATATTAGCCACGCAGCAAAAAATGCTGGCTGACTTTGACCGAGAATGTAACAGCTGAATTTCAACAAAACAATGTTCTTGACAAATAAACTAGTTCCAGATGCTCCATTCCCTCTCAATGGAACAAACATCTCTGAATGCAGCAGTTATGGCTACCTAGGTCAATAACTCAACATGATGAATGGCCTAAAACCTGAGCTGAGCAGGAGGAAGTGAAGAGTTAGGAATGCCTTCAACAGCATCAAAGAAATAGTTAAAAGAACAAAGAACCTCCAGCTCCGGGCACATCTCTTCGACACCACAATCCTCCCTACATTAACATATGCCTCAGAGACCTGGGTCCTACGAAAGCAGGATGAGAATGCTATTCGTGTCTGCCAAAGAGGAATCGAAAGAGCTATGCTTGGAATATCATTCCTCACTCAAGTGAGAGAAGGAATCTGGAATTCCAACCTCTGTCGATATTCCAGAGTCAGGAGTGCTGTCTCATTTGCCAAGGTGTTGAAAATCAGATGGACTGGACATGTAATACAATTTGGAGACAACTGCTGGACCAGACTGGATCCCAAGGGACATCAAAAGATCACGTGGCCACCCACCTACAAGATGGTCAGACTTGTTCATCAAGACCCTGAATGAACAGTTTGAAGCTCTTCATATTCCTGAAGCAAGCATATGCCATTTGGTTACACTGGCACTTGATAGGGTCAAATGGAAATGTTATTGGTGCCCACTTGAGCAAACTGATGAATAACGGGATGTCAAGTGATTAAGTGATGCTGTATGTTTATTTTTTTAAACCTTTATAGTACCTTTATATAATTCTGGTAAAGGCATTGGCACTTTTCTTTTTACTAAAGGTAACCATTGAACACATCTTTAATTTCTTACTGATATCTATACATACAGAAATTTGGACCATAAAAATTTTTCAAACTAACTTCATATAGGTGGCTGAAAGGACCAGAGAAATGAGATGCAAGACATGTATAAGCCCACTAATATTATTTTATTTTTATCAATAATATCCACTTTATCCATAAATGTATTTTGCTATTATGACAAAAGTGAAACAATGCAAAATATATATTCAACTTTGTTGTACATTTTGATTAATCTTACCTATATTTGTGATCTAACTTGGTGTATAAAATTCGCTTCTTTCATCTTCAACTATATAAAAGTCAATATGCATTCCTCTGTCTCCAAAATTAGCTTTTCATTTTTTCAAAAAGAAAATAGTTTGATTTTAATCTACATTTTTGAAGGGAAAGATAGAACAAAACCTGGTAGTATTCAAGGGTTACTCTGGGCTTGGTGCTTGGGGAAGGAGAGTCACTCTTACTGGTTCTCATATACCATGTGGTGACCAGAATTTGAAACCATAGACTTCGTATGCAAAGTGTATACTCAGCATGTCCAGCTAATTCTCTGTTTCAGTCATTTGAAGTACTTAGGATAACACAATAATTCACTCATCTTCGTTGACTCTCAGCAACCCTGTCCACCTAGAAATTCTTACCTCCACTCTTGCAAGACATAGCACCTTCTCTACTATTCTAATATCTCCTTCCTTCTTTAGTTCTTCAAACCAATGCATCTCCTATGATTGAACATTAGACTAATATTGGTAGGGTTATACATTTCTTGCCTCTCATTTTTCTGGTCATTTTAGCTATTTATCTTTTAACGAGATAGCAGTCCAAAAGGAGACTATTTATTGAGAGACATGGTGAAACAAAGAGCTTGGAAGGCTGGCAATTTTCAGTTATGGGCGTTTAAGCAAGTCACTTAACCTCTGTAAATCCACCATAAAAAATTTCAGGAAAAATAATGGTTATATATATAAAATATATTGAGAATAAATAAGAAAATACATTAAAAGTGCTTATCCTGACACGTAGTAAATTCATATTAAAGGATTTCAACTTTCAATTCACACCATCACTCATTCTGTTTCATGCTTTTATTGCTTTCTCTTGATAAAGCATAATAACCTCTTTTATATATATTTTTTCTATTCCCTTACTCTTTATATGCACCTACCCCTATTTTTTCTCAAATCTGAAATATCTTCTTGAATTTTACTTCTGTAGCAATGCTCAAATCATGTGCAAACTCACCACACTACTTTTTCCCTTTAAAACTGCATTAATATTGTTACCAATATATAATATTTTTATTTTAAAAAGCTTATATTTAAAGGTCTTCCCCAGTATAGAACTTATTTTAATTTCCTATTTTTCTTCCACTCTTATGAATTTTGTATTAGCGCTGAACTGGTTTACTAATTAACTGGTGACATACCAAGAGAAATTTGGAGTACATAGTGTTTGTATTTTTCTGCAGGCAACTGTTAACATATAAACATTTATAAAATTTCAGCAATTTTCAGTATTTATATTCAAAGCTACCCATTAACAAATTTCATACCTGTACATCATCTTCTCTTATTCTAATGTTAGATTTCCTACAGCAAATTATAAATCTTTTGGCAAACAGACTTATGTTTTCATCATTTACAATTGTGATGATAAAGTAGTTTAATTGATGATAATATTTTAATTATCACTTGATCACTTGAATCCCGTTATTCATCGATTTGCTCAAGAGGGCGCCAGTAACATTTCCATTGGACCCTATTACGTGCCAATGTAGCACAATGGCATCTGGTTGATTCAGGAATATGAAGAGCCTCAAACCGTTCCTTCAGGGTCTTTACAAGGAAGTCTGACCATCTTGTAGGTGGGCGGCCACGTGATCTTTTGACATCCCATGGGATCCAGTCGGTAATGGCTCTAGTCCAGCGGTTGTCTCCAAATCACATTACATGTCCAGCCCATCTGATTTTCGATGCCTTGGCAAACGAGACAGCGTCCCTGATTCTGGAATAGCGACGGAGGTCAGAACTCCGGATTCCTTCTCTCACTTGAGTGAGGCGTGATATTCCAAGCATAGCTCTTTCGATTCCTCTCTGGGAGACCCAAATAGCATTCTCATCCTGCTTTCATAGGGCCCAGGTCTCTGAGGCATAGGTTAATGCAGGGAGAATGGTGGAGTCAAAGAGATGTGCCCGGAGCCAGAGGTTCTTTGTCCTTTTAGCTATTTCTTTGATGCCTTTGAAGGCATTCCATGCTGCTCTCTTCCTCCCTGTGCAGCTCAGGATTTAGGTCGTTCATCATGTTGATTTTTCGACCTACGTACACATAACTGCTGCATTCAGAGATGTTTGTTCCATTGAGAGTGAATGGGGCCTCAGGAACTAGTTCATTCTTCATGAACATTGTTTTCTTTAGATTCAGCTGTAGACCTATCTTTCCACATTCTTGGTCAAAGTCAGCCAGCACTTGTGCCGCTTGGCTAATGTTTGGTGTTATTAGAACAATGTCATCAGTGAAGCGGAGGTGGTGTAGTTGCCGACCATCTATCTTCACTCCCATTCTTTCCCATTCTATTTGTCGCATGATGTTCTCGAGGGTGGCACTGAAGAGTTTTGGTGAAATGGTATCACCCTGTCGAACCCCTCTTTTGACATTAATGATCACTTCTTTGTAGAATGCTGAGATCCTGGTGGTGAATCCGTAATATAGCTCAAGAAGGATCTTGATGTATTGGGTTTGAACACCCTGTTTGGCTAGGGCTTCGATGACTGCTTCAGTCTCCACAGAATCAAAGGCTTTCTGTAAATCAATGAACGTGAGACAGAGCGGCATCTTGTACTCCCTACAAACCTCGATGAGCTTGGTTACTGTGTGGATATGGTCAATTGTGCTGAATCCTTTCCGGAAGCCTGCTTGCTCGCATGGTTGTCCTTCATCTAGTGTTCTGCTATTCCTGTTCAGGATGACTCGTGTAAACAGCTTGTAGATGACGGACAATAGGCAGATGGGGCGATAGTTGCTGATGTCGTGAATGTCTCCCTTCTTGAACAGTAGAACTGTCCTGCTGGTTTTCCATTGGGAGGGCGCCTTGCATTCGGACAGGTAGCGTGTGAAGAGCCGAGCTAGTGTATTGATGAGTACTGACGGCAGATTCTTCAGGTGTTCGGGTCTGACTTTGTCTGGGCCTGGTGCTGTTCCCTTCTTTTACCGACGAGATGGCATGTCGGATTTCAGAAGGGAGAACGTTGGGAATGACATATCCATCCTGTGGAATTTGGTATGTGGGCAGGTGGATGTGGCTATCAAGAGATTTGAGTAGAAGTCCTGGATAATCTTCTCCATTGCCTTTCTGGAAGATGTGATAGATCCATCAGGGCGTCGGAGGGCAGTCATCTTGGTCTTATAGTTGGCAAAGGACAGGTGGGCGGTGCAAATGCTTTTCCCGGCTTCTGCTGCATCTTCCAGTATTTCTGCTCTTCTGTCTTTGAGGTCTTCTTTTATCTCTTCTCTGCACCATTTAGTAAGCTTGGACGTTAGCATTTGGTCTCCTGAGGCTCGCACCTTGCCACGTTGGCGAATGAGCTCAAGAGTTTCTGAAGACAGGCGTCCTTTTGTGTCTTTCTCTCTCTCTCGGCATTCTTCGCACAATCATGGAGGTGCTGAACCAGTCGGTTGTATTCTTTATCGATGTGGTCAATGATGGTATCTTCCCATGTTGCTGCAATGGTGCCAAAGAGTTCCCAGTTGGTGGTCGTTCTGGGAGTTCTCTTCTTAAACTTTGCAGCCTTTTCTCCCCGTTACGGGAAGTAGAATTTTGCACGAAGGAGACGGTGGTCCGATCCTGTTTGGAATTTGGGGGACGACAGCAACATCGGTCAGACAAAACTGTCCATTGAAGATGATGTGGTCAATTTCATTGTGGAACTGTCCGCCAGGAGATTCCCATGTCCAACGTTTTGCTTCAGCTTTCTGGAACTGTGAGTTCCCATGAATGGTCTTTGTGGACATGATGAACTCCAGATAGTCTCTCACCCTGTTCGTTCCATTCTAGGCCATGGGTCCCGATGTGGAGTTCTTCCAGCCGATCTTCTTGGTCCTATCTTGGCATTAAAATCACCGACTATGATCTTGTAGAAGGTGTGATCTTTTTTATAGAACTCCTCCAGTTCCATGTAGAATTTCTCAATTTCATCTTCTTTGTATGTGGATGTTGGTGCATAGACAATGAAGATAGAAATTGCTGGCAGTGGGCCACATCTCTTCAAGTGTAATCGTCCTATTCGGTTTGTTAGGCATTCAAAGGAATCAATGTTGACGGCCATGTTCGTGTTGACAAGGACACCAATGCCACCGATGCCTCTTTTCGTCGCATGTTCCAAGGAACAATTCTTCTCCGGTGTCAAATACAGCATGATGCAACTGACGCCTCCTCGTCTCAGTCAGACCAATGATGTCGCACTTGATCTTTTGCGCTTGCAGCATCAGATCCTCAATATATGCTTCCGATGCCAGCGTACGTGCATTGAAAGTACAGACAGTCATTTTAGTCCTTCTTCGTTTTGGCAGCCTAGGATGGCCATGAAATTTTATCAGACACTGCTTGTTTGCCTTTCTTACTTCTGCCATATTATGGGCTCTTTCGGGTCAGGAAAATAAACATTTCTGTTACTGGATTTGGCATATCGAACACGCATCGGACAGCTTGCCAGGCTCTGCCATGGCGGCGCTATATTCTCATTACTTTGTGGGGCTCTCTTCAGAGGGTGGGTAGAATATTTATGGTAATTTGGAGGTAAATCGTGGCTGCAGAGTGGCCACGCAACGGGGAAAGCTGGTTTCTGCTCTGCCAGGTGTACCTGTGTCTTAGGCTCAAGCATTCCTGGGCTTGAAATACTCTCTTCTGAAGGGCGGGTCTCTGTGTGGTGGGTCCTTGTAGGCTGGGTTTCTGATAAGCCAGGCTGGAGACTGGATTAATCTGCTGGGTGGAGATCTTACCTGCTGCAGAGTGTGGATTCTGAAGATCGCTGCCAGCAAGGTGTGGGGGGTTTCTCTTGGCTCCTCCGAGGCTCCATCAGGATGGTGGACTCGGGTCGGAAGTTGCTCTCATGGTCCATGGAATGCAGGGTATTCAACGGGGAAAGCTGGTTTCTGCTCTGCCGGGTGTACCTGTGTC
>JAJIBD010000918.1:0-52575 GCA_021461705.1 Cryptotis parvus | reverse complement strand
TCAAGTGAAAGTTCTACCAATGCCTGACATATCCTGGATATTAACCCCTTAGCAGATATGTATTGGGTGAATATTCTTTCCCATTCTGTGGACTGTCTTTGTATCTTGGTTTTTGTTTCTTTTGAGGTGCAGAAGCTTTTTAGCTTCATGTAGTCCCATATGTTTTTTTTTCTAGTTGTTTTGTTAGTGGTGTTTGTTCTAAGATGTCCTTAGCTTCAATGTCATGGAGAGTTTTTCCTATATTTTCTTCGATGTACTTTATGGATTCAGGTCAGATATTGAAATCTTTAATCCATTTTGATCCGATTTTTGTGCATGGTGATAGACAGGTTCAAATTCATTTTTTTTACATGTAGCTGCCCAGTTTTCCCAGCACCACTTGTTGAAGAGGTTATCCTTGCTCCATTTCATATTTTTTTGCTCCTTTATCAAAAACTAATTGTTCATGTATTTGAGGCTGGTTGTCAGGATACTCAATTCTATTCCATAGGCCCACAATTTGTTTTTATTCCAATACCATGCTGTTTTAATTACCACTGCTTTGTAGTAGAGTTTGAAGTTGGGAAAGGTGATGCCTCCCATCTTCTTTTTCCCAAGGACTGCTTTAGGTATCTGTGGGGGTTATTATTCCATACAAATTTCAGAAGTTTTTATTCAATATCTTTGAAGAATCGCATGGGTATCCTTATAGGGATGGCATTGAATCTGTATAAAGCTCTAGGGAATATTACCCTTTTGACAACGTTGATTCTCCCGATCCATGATCAGGGGACATGTTTCCACTTCCTTGTGTCCTCTTTTATTTCTTGAAGTAATGTTTTGTAGTTCTTTTTGTAGAGGTCCTTTACATTCTTCATCAAACTGTTTGCTAGATATTTGATTTTCTGTGGCACAATTGTGAATGGAATCGATTTCTTAATATCCCTTTCTTCTCTTTCATTATTTGTATATAGGAAAGCCACCAACTTTTGGGTGTTGATTTTGTAGCCTGACACTCTACTATAAATGTCTATTGTTTCTAGGAGTTTTTTGGTAGAGAGTTTAGGATTCTTTAGGTATAATATCATGCTGTCTGTGAATAGTGATAGCTTGACTTCTTCCTTGCCTATCTGGATGCCCTTAATGTCCTTTTCTTCTCTGATTACTATGGCAAGTACTTCCAGTACTATATTGAATAAAAGAGGTGAGAATGGGCAACCTTGTCTTGTCCCTGATCTTAGGAGGAAGGCTTTCAGTTTTCCCACATTGAGAATGATACTTGCTGTGGGCTTTTGGTAGATGGCTGTAACACTCTTGAGGAAGGTCCCTTCAATTCCCATTTTTTAGAGGGTTTTAACCATGAGAGGATGCTGAATCTTGTCAAATGCTTTTTCTGTGTCTATTGAAAGGATCATATGCTTTTTATTTTTTTCTATTATTGATATGATATATTATGTTGATTGCCTTGTGAATGTTGAACCATCCTTGCATTCCTGGGATGAATCCTACTTGGTCATGATGTATAATCTTTTTGATGCATCTTTGGATTCTGTTTGCTAGTATTTTGTTGAAGATCTTACCATCTTTGTTCATCAGGGAAATTGGTATATAGTTTTCTTTCTTTGTTTTATCTCACCCTGCTTTGAGTATGAGGGTAATATGTGCCTCATAGTAGTTGTTTGGGAGTGTTTCTTTTTCTTCTGTTTCCTGAAAGAGCTTGAAAAGGACTGGGAGTAGGTCCTCCTTAATGGTTTGGTAGAATTTACTAGTGAATCCATCTGGACCTGGGTTTTTGTGTTTGGGCAGACTTTTAATTACTGTTTCAATTTACTTGATGGTGATAGACTTATTCAGGTATTGCAGGTCTTCTTGTTTCAGTCACTGGAGGTATAGGCGTTCAGGAATTTATCCATTTCTTCTAAGTTCTCATGTTTCATGGCATACAGACTCTCAAAGCAATCTCTGATGATCTTTTGATTTCTGTGGTTTCTGTATTCAGTTCTAGTGCTTGTATATGTATTCTTTGGGGTTCATTCTGTTTTCAGTTGTGATGCTTGTGCATATTCTAAAAAGTAGTGCTTGCCAGGGGCACCTCAGTGTGCATGCTGAGGGCTGCAATCCTGGCCACGGTACTCACACAACATCAGTTGAAATGCTTTCTGGAGGTTGAATACTTTAGTTGTGGGACTCACACATCCCAGCTGCATTGTGTAGATCTCACACTGTCTTATGCACATTCTGTTGCAGTGCTGCTCAGACTGTGCTAGATACATGTTCAGTGCCAGGGATAAAATCACCCTTGCATGACAGTTGCTTTTCCACTGAACCTTTCACCTAACAAGCTCCTGTTAGTCAGATGTACCAATGTTTAGTCTACTGTCCCTCCTTCCTCCCAATCCAAGCAACGAAGGTATAAAACCAAGATAATGGCATGTATTTTCTTCTTAGAAGAGGCTTAAAGTAGCTTACAAATAAGGAAACATATACTCCTATTGTCCTTAAATCATTATTAGTGATTTAATAATGTATAAAGCCCATTTTTTCATGCTAATATGTGTTCTCACCAGGATTTTAAAAGATTTGCCATTGGGCTAGAGTGATAGCACAGTGGGTAGAGCGTTTGCCTTGCATCCGGCCTACCCGGGTTCGATCCCCAGCATCCCATATGGTCCCCTGAGCACCGTCAGGAGTAATTCCTGAGTGCAGAGCCAGGAGTAATCCCTGAGCGTCACTGGGTGTGACCAAAAAAAAGCAAAAAAAAAAAAAGATTTGCCATTATGGAATTTACTTGAACAATCATATTATATTCCCATATTAATTGATGTACAGTTTGTGTGCCTCTTGCTGTTCTTATGCACTTCTTGAAACTCACTGTTTTGTGCCCTCAGTGGTCACCGTCTCCCTTGCTCTCCACTGGTCTTTGTCTGCCAGTCTGTGCAGATCTGATCTCCTGTGCAGCGTCCGGCCTGTATTTAAATCTTCACCCTTGGCTGTTTCTGTTACCTGATTGGTTGCAGTCCATGTAAATGTGATTTAAAACAACCAATTGGATTATCTTTATTATCTGCATCCCATAATTTTCCCTTAACACAAAATGGAGGCTGTGAATTCAATTTCTAGTTCCACCATACTCATGCACAGAACATAATCCATAAGGCTCTGCTCTCTGAGACTCCCAGAACTACAACTGAATGTGTGTTCCCTGGGGCACACCAGGTGTGTGTGAGCACCATGGCTAGAAGTGCAGTCCTCAGCAAGCATATGTGTAATTGCCCAATGACAATCCCAGTAAGCATTACAACCTGAATGTGTGTGAGCAACACAGTTAAGGAAGTGGAACCCACAGTATGCATGTATGTAAGCACTGCAATTGATGTGCAACCCCTGACTAGCGACATGAGCAATTGTGAGAGAACCACAAGCAAGCATTTGCAACCCTGGACATCATAACAACAGCAGCAATAAAAGGGAAGAGAAGGAGAAGAAAGTGAAAGCAAAGAGGAAGGCACTTTACTGACCTACTCACTTATAAAAATAAGTGAGTCAGTTAACTCACTCACTTATTTTAATTATTGAGCAGTTCAATGATATGCATGAGCGTAGGTCAACTGTTGAATGATCAACAGTTCAAAACATGACTTGTCTTTAGTTCAGGATCTTTATGAATAAAAGGTGTTATAAATATTCACAACATATTCTCATATGAACATGTTTTCCTTCATATTGTAAATCCCATACCAATCTTTTGAACTTGATAATAGCATCCCTGTAATACTGATTTTTAAAATGTCATTAAGTAACATAAGTATTTCATCCAGTGATGTAGAGCTAACTAGTAGAGTGATAGAAACTAAATTTAAATCAAGGTTGTCTCTAACTCAAGGTATCTCAGAAGAACAGTCATGCACATAACATTACACATAAGGAAATAATTAAACAGTAAGTTAGATAATAAGGAAAGAAGTTCCAGTAAAAATCAGTGGAGGCTGAAATAAGTATGCTTTACCTTTTCCTCTCTGAATGAACATGGGAGTTTCCATGGTGGAGACTTCAAATCAACTCTATGTCTTAAAACATGAGCGCATTTTCTCAAAGTAGGGATGATGAGGAGAGTGTGA
Organism: Cryptotis parvus; assembly: GCA_021461705.1. Lineage (NCBI taxonomy): Eukaryota > Metazoa > Chordata > Mammalia > Eulipotyphla > Soricidae > Cryptotis > Cryptotis parvus. The sequence continues at coordinate 48,478 of JAJIBD010000918.1, read as the reverse complement.
GTGTGAAGGGTCAAAGGAAAAAGATTTTAATCCTCTTTTGTAGTCTGCTATTTCCTGTGCCCTTGGAGCACTATTATTTTTGGGGAAAGAACTCCACAAACAAGACTGTTTGGGGTTCAAGAGCCACTTTGGCAGCACTTGGCCTAGTTTTGTGTGCCTGGTGGTTCCGTGCTTGGATCCAGAGACATAGTGTTGGGGACCAGCAGGGCTACTCTGGAGGGTCCCAGTGAGGTGGGATGGGCAGGTGATGCCCAATTTGAAACTCAGAACCTCACACATGTAAGACACTTCCAGCTTGGACCAGTTTCTTACATGTAATAAGCTTTCATTATTTTTTGGATGCATGAATGAATTTTGGACAAAGGGCTTATAGAATGTGAAGGCAGATCTCCTGGTTTGCATTAAGTTCCTTTCCCTGGTACATGGCATTTTGGTGGAGCGTAGGAGATATTTTCCAGCTGCTTGTTGGAGTAACTTTTACAGAAATCTTGACATGACTTTTAAGTTGCCAGCTGTCTAGTAGCCACACTCTTTGCCCTGAACCCTGGAGTCAAGAGTCTTTATCTTCAACAACCCCTTTTTGACAAGTTTGACTTTGGCCTCTGTGAGCTGCCCCAATAATTCACTTGAAAAGGAGCTGTGACACTCTGGAGTCAGGTTTATCTTCCAGTATTCTGCCAAACTCTCTAGATGTCATGAATTCTGTTCACTGTCTCATAGGCACCAGATCAGATCTGGCCAAATTAAACCAAGGGAGAGCTAAAGGAAAGATACTAGGGCCTGAGCAATGGTACAGCAGATAGGATGTTTGCCTTGTATGATATCCACCTGTTTTCAATAATAGCACCTTCTGAGGTCTCCTGACAGGGAGTGATCTCTGAGTGCAGAGCCAGGAGTAAGCTCTGAACACAGCTGGGTGTGAACCCAAAACAATAAAAATAAAATAATATTGAAACAGAGAAAAGGAAAAACAAAAGAAAAATGATGGAGAATTTGAGAAATTAACAAAAGTGCGACTCAGGCAGCCAGTTACCCCTAGGTAACCAGAAGGCAAGTATGGTGGCTGTCTTTTTGTCTTTTCTTAGTTAAAAAATTACTTTCTTATTTTGAGAACAGAATAGGGGTTGGGGGCTCTTGAGTCATACCTGGAGTGTTCCAGGGCTTATTCCTGTGTCATTGCTCAAAGGTGTCTCCTAGCAGTGCTCAGGGTACCATATGTAGTATCAGGGATCAAGCTGGGGTCAGCTGCATAAAAGGCTTCAAGGTCCTTTACCCATTATTCTATCTCTTTGGCCCCAAGAAAAGATCTCTGAGAACACTGTAAATCTGAAATACATTCTGAAACAGATCCTAATCCTAACATTGAAAGTGTCACTGCTACCATATCAGAAATGATAGTTGTGTGTTGATTCGGCCGTGCATGGGCACTTGTGCTTAGAATGGAGGGATTCACATGACTGCATGTAATGGACTAGCACGATCACTCGCATCGTCATTAATTGGTTCTCTACCAGTTCATTTTCAACTGCTACTGTTTGAAAATAGATTTTTATGGGTTGTCATTTTTGACCAATACATTGTCATTCAACTTATCTTTCTTTGGAGGAAATACATTGTAATGTGACACTTAAAGAAAATGGCCTTTAGAGTTCTGAATTTGAGACACATCTACTGGTACTTTCCAGCTCGATAAGTCAGGCAAGGGACTTTATTATGTTATTTCATCAATACAGTAAGGATTATTACAGTGCCTATTGAGTAGCTTTCTTGTACGAAACCAATGAGATGATTCACTTGACACTTGGCACGGCACAGCCACAGAGGAATCCTCTGAACATACAGTTAGAACAATTTGGAGACAAATAGCAACAATACAGACATTGAAGAAAAAAAGTCTGAAATCTGATGCCCAAAGATCAAAAGCAGCTGAGATTAACGATGTTCATGACATCTTTTACACTGGGTTCCTGTATGCCATATATAGCAGGCATATCTTTTTTTCAGTGACTGCGGAACAGCCCACTAGGGCAGATATATCAAGATAGATCTTTATGGAGAAGAAAACAGAGTTAAGCTCAGCAGTACATGTGTCTGAGGCTGCATGCCTGGCCAAATGTTCCTCTAGCACGTTTCATAACGCCAGCTAAGAATCATCTTATCCACTACCTCAGCTCCACAGAGGCAGGAAGGATCTGGGAACTCTGTCCTAATTTCCTCTTTGGAGCTGGCCTTGATTGTTTCAGGACATCACCCTTCACCTGCACATTCTGCAATTGGTATGCAGAAGAATGAAACGGAGAAAAGCAAAATTTTCCTGGATTGTTCCTGCTGACTCAGCAAGCTGGGGGCGCAGGGAGAGTTCACAGTGGTTTGGCCTAGCAGGCGCTCACTGCCTCCTGGGGGCCAGCTGGGGGCAGGAGCTGGGAGCATTGTTTACACTGCATTTCAGACCAAACAGCTGGGGAAATAGTAAGCCCTTTCATTTTCTCCTGCAGACTTTAGAGAAATGTGATCCTATCACACAAGGAGGAAGTTCCTTTCTCTGTCCTCCCTCTCTTTTTTTTTTCTTCCTTCTCTCTCTTTTTTCTCCTCCCTTCCCTCCTTCTTTCCTTCATTTTTTCCTTCCAACTGCCAAATTCAAGCACTATGGAGAAAGTTTAACAGAGACAAATTATTTTCAGAGTCAGAGGATATGGGATGGGGGGGGGAAATGGGCAGAGGAATTGCTTTGCAGCTGAAAGAAGTGGTGAAATAAACAGGCCAAAAGCCTCTTTCGTATCCAGAAAAAAAAATGCATGGAAAGTACTGACTGGGCAGGGCTTCATGGTGACCTTAGCAAATGTATTTTTGGAAAATGAGAACTGTTGTTTGTTTTCTACCGTACCCATGTCTCTTCTGTCCCAGAGTAACCAGTTGGAGAGATTTTTCCTGCAACTGAAAGAAAAGAATTGAGTGCAGGGGGTGCCTTTGTCCCTTCAATGATCCATTTGCTAATCTTACAACTGTCAGTTCTGCTAGTCTTATAATTGTTTGTCCTGTATTCCCAATCATAGGCCAACATATTGCATGAAACATAAAACTGTGGCCGACATTTAGATCCCTCCTTTCCACCTTCTCTATCTATTTATTAGGGAGATCATATAAGGAATGACTTAAAAATCACAAATCCTAACTCTATTATTTACATACTGTGTTCTTTCCAAGACTACAAAACCTCTTCAAACCTCTTTCCTTTATTTCTAAAAATTGGCCACCATGGCATCATTTTTCTGACAAGCTTATATAGCAAAGGCTTAGTACAGCACCTTACTTGGGCACTTTACAGCCTAGTCATAATTATTATGAATTGGTTGTGAATCCAGCTCATCAAATTATCATCTAGCCCACACTTTCCAAGAGGAAAAGCACACATCTGTTCATCAAATGCTCTTGCTGGAATTGAAGCGCATGATGTCTGGAATATTTTATTGATCTATCAAAAATAAATGATTGAAAGAGGAAATCAAGTTGAGCCAACACTACTTGAACTTCTGCAAGCTCTCAACTGTCTCTGGCTGAGCTATATTTCCTAAGAGTTCCTAAAGGGTGTGCTTAATAATCAGGTTCTCAATTGTCTTCTAGATTTTAGCATCCACATTTTTCTCATTTTTGAAAACTGGAATAACATATTCCTGTCTCCAAGTCCCTGGCCTTGCTCCCAGTCTCTGATTTCTCTAAAATTGCTGACAGTGGTTTTGTAATCACATCTGCAAGTTCTTTCTATATTCTAGAATTTAATCCAACTTGAACTCATTAAGTGTCTAGTTCCTCTTTTATTATTTCTTCTGCTGTGGTATCTTGGGTTTCAATGTTCTCTTTAAAAACATATTTCTTTTAAATATGTATAAATTCATTATATAGACTCATGACTAATTTTGATATATATACATATATATATAGCAAAGCAAAATAGTGAGGTTAACAATCACCAATAATTCTAGCCACACAGAGATAATAATGTTTCCTGATTAGAGATAACACGTGCTAGTCTATTTTTCATTATAGAAATAGACAAGTGTGATAAAGCATGAAGGTTTTTTATATGATTAATATTCTATAACTTTATTTTTAGTGCTAACATGGAACTTCAGGGTGGGAATGTGCACTAATTAATATTGAGCATAGGTTATTGAGAATGTTGATTTTCCAGCCATTACTACATCATCAATATGTGGTCACTATTTTGGTGAAGGAGTAGCTGCTCCTAAGAGAAATAATATGGATGGGGTGGGTGTGCTTGCCTTACATCTTGCTGACCCCAGTTGGATCCCTAACACAGCATAAGGTCCCCTGAGCATGGAGCAATCTCCTGAGCATAGAGCTAGAGTAAGCCCCAAGAAGACAAAAAGGAATAGATGCTCAGTAGGTTGATGAAATTCTGAAATCAAGAGGAGCTAGAGAAGACAAGGTACGCTTCAGGTGTGAAAACTCTCAAATGTTAGAATGATAGACAGAGCTTACTAGAATCGGCCACATACATGTTAAATGTGACCATGAATATAATGCTTGTTCATTCACAGTGCTTGGTATCTACAAAGTATCAAAAAATGGCTACAAATGTTAACATGATATTTGTTATAAGATTCTGTATGGTTGAAAGTCTTTATATATATATATGTATATATATATCTATATATCAAATATATATATATAAAACATTGAAAGCAGAAGCATTCTTGGAGGTCAGTGATAATTCCCTTCATTTGATTTACATTTTGTACTCAGTACAAAGTGAGAGAATCCAGTATTCTAATTTTTATCAGAAAGGTTTATTTGTATGGGTGCACTCATTTAATGTATATGGTAAATTCTGCAATGACAAGTCATATGTTCATTCCTGAAAGTCATTATATTATCTATACAGTGTGGTAAACACCCATAGGATTATTGCCATATTTCTGATGTAGGTAAACATATTTCTGATGTTCAGCTAAGGGAAGTTTTCTGTACTCATCTAGTTATTCAATTCAAACACAAAATTTTGTTATGCCAAAATTGTTCCCTAATTTTGTACTCACAAAATCTCACGTAATTGTGTCCTTCTCTCCAGGGGATATTTTAAAAATTAAATTAATTATTTTATTTTACTATAACACCATGAGATAAACAATTACAAAGATCTTCATATTTGGTTTCAGTCATTCAGTGTTCCAGCACCCATCCCTCCACCAGTGCCCATTTCCCACCACCAATTCCAGAGGACATTTTAGATTGTCAATTGGGGTGTACAATAGCTGATAAAGGGGAGTTCATGCTGCCAGTATCTGAAGCATTCTCATGGCTTGCTTCTGGCTCTGAACTAAGGAATTACTCCTGGTGGTGTTCATGGGACCATATGAGAAGCTGGGGATCAAACCCAGGTCTGCCATGTGCAAGGCAAATGCCGTACACACTGTGCTATCTCTCCGGCCCCACCTACTGTTAAACAGTGCTGAGATTTGAAAACACTGGGGTAAGGGCATAACACTGAAATATTTGTCAAGAATAAATTTAACATATCAGGATTCATGATGTTTAATATCATAAAAATCATAAAAATATATCATATCATAAAAATATCATAAAATATGTTTTTAATAAAAACCATATATTTCCCCCACGTTAAATATTAAGAAACATGTGAATACTGCATTAAATATTACATTGTACTCTAGGCAGTAAGTAAAAAGAGACAGAAAGTTAACATGGGCAGGGGACTGAGGGAAGGGGTTTTGGGCATACTGGTAGAGTACAGGTGTGGTACATGCTTATATCTAAATCACAAAGTCAACAACATTCAAAGCATGAAATCCAAACTGCAGCTATCAAGCTTAGAAATGTGCCTGACAAGGAGACAGACTGGGGGCGGAAGGGACTTGGAGACCCTAATGGAGGGGAAGTTAAAACTGCTCATGGAATTGGTGTTGGAACATCGTATGCCTGAAACTCAACTATTAATATCTTTGCAAATCATGGTGCCTTAATAAATTAAAAAAAAACTTAAAAAAGTCTGAGTTTGCTTGAATGCTTTGGGATCTTGTAGAAGGAGTTTGGGGAAGATTTACAGCTTGTGATTATGATATAATAGAGGCAGAGTTATCTAAAATGGGGTGGGAAACTCCAGCACCAGATGTTGATGGTGAAGCTCATAACAGCTGTGGCAAACGCAAGTGAATGACTATGTTTGGGCGCTGTGCGTGATGTAGGTAGACTGGAAGTGCCCTGTTCAGCGGATGGGAGTTTTCTGCACTCATCTAGTGTTTTTGATGATAAAATCATTCAATACAAACACAAATTTCATTATGCCAAAATTGTTCCCTAATATATTTATGGCATTGGAAATGTCCTTGTGCTCACAGCGTGCCTTATGGTAGAATTTAACTTCATTATGTTGACTTGGTAAGAGCTATTAATTCACAGCAAGAATGATCTCTGAAATAAACAGATATCATAATCAAAGAGATGTTTAATCAAACATAATAATTCTAGACAAATAAATAGGATGCTTTTAAATTAAAAATATCACACACCATTGACCTGCAAATGATCTGTACTGTTCATCATTGTGTCTTTTTAAAACTTGTAAAATATTGATTTCTTAAAGGATGTATGATAAGTGGCAGTTGCTTTGAAACAAGCCACAGGCTCCATAAGCAACAGGGCTAAAAGCAAACAGAATTGGCCATGTACTGATAACTAAAATAAGGAGATAAGAATGTGGAGTTTAATCTTCCTTATTTTGTATAATAAAAAGCAAAAGAAATTAATTTTCTAAACCGATGATTAAGCTGGAACTGTGCCAAACAGGCACATGTAAAATTTGATTTAAAAACAGCCAATCCATGTTTGGGAAACATAGTCTTTGAATATAGCTATTGCAAGAAAATACAGAAAATAGCATGCTAGAATGTGCACAGTATTTAAAAGCGTACTTACTTTCATTTTTCAGAAGAACTGGTTCTTATGAGCAGAGTATGATGATTAGTAAAATCAGGTGTCAAAAGGAGAAAATTAACACTCAAGCCAAGGTCAGTGACCAGTGCCAGCTACTTGAGTGGTGTTTTACAAGCTGAGAATATAAAAGTCCAAAGGGGGTGGAGAGGCGGGGTGAGGCTTGGAGCATGGGTTGGAGTTGATAAAATGTCTGAGATTTGAATGCGCAGGGGGCCTGGGAGGTTAGGAGCATTGGTGGAACTACACTTCTACTTTGTGTGGGAGGCCAGGTTTCACTAAGGCACCCTGGCATGTTCATTTAATTACCCTGAGAAATTTTGTCTCCCTTCAGGTTTGTTAAAATGGAGTTCTTTTTGTAATAAAAAGGAAAAAAGAGTAAGAAGTAGAGAAACAACATGGAAGCCATGTCAGAATAGATATGTGGAAACTCCTGGATAAATTTGAGTCACTCTTTAGAGTGACTGATGAAAGCTAAAAATGTTTTCCTCGAAAAATAAACATATGTAATCACAGAAACATTTGCAGGCAATGTCTGGAAGGTCATAGACCCCTTAACAATCCACCCAGTACACTCGATTAAGAACTTGGAATGTGGTTCGTCCCATCTTCCATCTAGAAGACAAAGAGTAAAAATTGATGAAATGTTTCTGTGGCTATCATTGCTGCTTCTGAACTATTGCCTGCATCCTTCTTCTACCCTGAGCCTCCAAATTCTATGCTATTGTTCAAAGTCCCGTACTTTCAGGAGGGCTTTTTCAGCCAGCACTATTTACAGAAATTCACCCCCTGAACTCACAGCAACTTATCAGTGCTGCTATTTTGGTTCTTAATTATACACACTCTTTGGATACTTGTCTCCAGATAACAGCATCTGCTGTGTGTGTGTGTGTGTGTGTGTGTGTGTGTGTGTCTCTGTGTGTGTCTGTGTGTGTTTCTAACTAGTTTGAAAATAACTTGAGAGCAATGTTTATTATAGTTCCTGGTATATCCTCAGGTATATCCAAGCAGGTAAATCACAGATAAATCAACATCTGTTTGGAGGTAGCTCTTTATCAAATACTTATTGAATGAATGCTGGGATATTTTATTTCCTAATATGTCAAGTACATACTCTCAGCTCTGTCTGAAGTACTCTTTCCACTGGAATCTCATTTCTGCTTGGAATTTCAGATCAGAATCTTGAGGAAAGTCCTCAATCAATATATAGAAACCTCACTTAAAAAGGCCCAAAGGTTGGAAGAGAGTTTTCATGCAGTAGCACTTTCTTACTACACAGAACAGAATCTAATCGGAAACACATGCCTTGCCTGACCCCCCCAAACTATGCTGCTTTTCCTGTCCTGATGAGAGGAAGAGGAAGTTAGGAGGCTCCTTGTTGCAGGACACCTAAAAGCCTAGGCCTCTGCATCTGCCCTAGGTTGCCTCCTGCAGGTCACTTCATAGATAGGGGGTAGTCTAAATGTGGCAGTCTTACCTGACCATGTATTCTGTACTGGCTGGTATAAATATTCTCTCATGCTACCACAAGCATCGTGGGACTAGCTAGATCTTACCAGCATATTTGCCTGGCCACGTTGGATCTCTAAATAATTAGACCAGAGAGAAATGCTGTTTGCCTCCAAGCAAGCAAGCATGGCTCCCTGATAACTCAAAGGCAACTAAAGTACAAAACTACTGTGAAGTAGACGAGACTCTTGTGAAGGCTTGGATAAATATTTAACTGGCATTAGTATTAGTCTTTGGTACAGAGACATGCCATCTCAGAAACCCCCTTCTCTACTCTATAAAGGCATTTCCAGGCAGATCTTGGCTCAAGACATTAGGTGAGGTGCTGGGAGAAATTACCTGAGGGCATTTGATCCTTCCTGCCAGGGAAGTTACATTTAGCTTATAGCTTCTCCCATCTCTGCTAGGAGGCTTTTAATTAGCTCTGGGTCCTTGTCAACAACCAGATGGTCTCCTGAAGTTGCTACATTCTATGGAGCTGTTTTTCTGTTTTCATCTCTAGATAGCCCAGCCCAGAATGGGCTGGGAGTTTGGGCGGATTTCTAGCTATAAAATAAGCTGCAAGAAAAAAGAGGCTCTCTCTTTTTTCCCCTTTTTGCCATTTCGGCTTCCCTTGGTGTTTTGCTTCTCCGTCCTCTCCATTCTCTGTTGGGCCTCAACACGTGGTGGCAGCCATCTTGGCCTACACCTGGCTGGGGCCTAGCTGAGAGTCCGGAGGTTTTCCCTGCTCTTGGATTGTATATTGGAACCTGTGATAGTAAAGCCCTTTTAAAACTGCATCGGATTCCTGAGTCTTCATCCATTCCTTGCTGGCTCGGAGGTAGAAGGGAACTTCGCTTCCCGGCACTGTCGGGGACCCCGGCGGCGCTCCCCAATAGCTCCTCCCATTGATACCTCAGCCAGTGAGAGATGCTGGAACTGAGCAAATGGAATATTGAAGCTAGACTTTGTGCTCCCAGTCACCTTCAACAAATGCGTTTGTGTTAGTCCCTCTAAGATTTATATTAAAACTTTTATTTCTTTCCTGGGAATTTTGAGCATGTTTTCTCCTGAGACTGCATATTCCAATTTTTTAAAAAATTGAATTACAGTGAGATAAACACTTACGAAGTTGTTCATAATTGGGTTTAAGTCATACAATGTTCCAACACCTATCCATTCATCAGTGTACATTCCCAACACCAGTGTGCCCAGTTTCACAACCACCATCCCCCTCCTCTGCCTGCTTCTATGAGAATCTCTCTTCTCTCGCTCTCTCTTTCTCTCTCTCTCTCTCTTCCCCTCCCCTCTTTCTCACATGTGCACACATTTTGATTTGCAGCACATATACTGAAACGTCAGACATGGGGCAGAGCTGCTACTTGCTCTCCCTCTGCCCAGCCACTCACGAGGCACCTGGGAAGGATGGCGGGTCCTAGCCCTGGCCCACCACCCCAGAAGAGCCTCACAACAAGCCAGACAACCCCTTCCCCCCATTCCATGAGGGCCACCATCTTCCACATCCGGACTTCCCCCTCTTCAGAACTCCACCCAGCAGATGAGCCTATCACAGACTGGATCATCGACACCCACCCTGCAGCAGTTCTTTTTTTCAATCCGGCCCAGGTATGCTGATCCAGAGACTCCCAGACATGGGGAAGAGCTGCTACTTGTTCTCCCTGTGCCCAGCCACTCACGAGGCACCCGGGAAGGATGGCGGGTTCTAGCCCTGGCCCACTACCCCAGCAGAGTCTCGCAACAGACAACTCCTCCCCCATTCCATGAGGGCCGCCATCTTCCACATCCGGACTTCCCCCTCATCAGAACTCCACCCAGCAGATGATCCTATCACAGCCCGGCTCGCGCAGCTGCAAGCAGCCACAGGGTTCATCAATAAATGCTGTATTTAGAGGTGACTACTAGAGTATACCACTTGCATGGCAAGCCTGGCAAACTGCCCGTGTCATATTTTATATGCCAAATACCAGTAACAATTACGTTAGGGTCGTTCCCATGACCTAATATAATGGTTAGGGCATAAAGAGCCTCAAACCATTATATTTGGTCATTCCCATGACCTAATATAATGATTTGAGGCTCTTTATATTCCTGGAGCAAGCAGATGCCCTTGGGCTCTACTAGCATGAGACAGGATATATGGAGATATTACTGGTGCCCGCTCGAGCAAATAGATGATGAGCGGGAAGATAGTGATAGTGATACTGAAACATCATTATTATCTACTTTCAACACTCAGTTCTTGCCCAGAGTGATCATTTCTAACTATTATTGTTATACTGGTCGCTTCTGTATTCTAATTGCCCTTTGCCCCCCATGCATTTGTGACAAGCTTCCAACCAGTCTTCCTGGACACTGTTTTCCTGGCCTAGGATATTAGTCTCATACTTTTTGTGTTTTATATCCCATAAATGATTGCAGTCATTCTATATCTGTCCCTCTCCTTCTGACTCATTTCACTCAGTATGATACTCTCCATGTCCATTCATTTATAGGCTAATTTCATGAATTCATTTTTCCTAACAGTTATATAGTATTCCATTGTGTAGATGTACCATAGTTTCTTTATCCAGTTATCTGTTCTTGGGCACTCGAGTTGTTTTCAGATTCTGTCTATTGTGAATAATTCTGCAATGAATGTAAAAATTATGATGGCATTTATGCTATGTTTTTGGACCCCCGGGTTATTATTTGGGCCTGCTCATGATTAGTGATGTAGAACAAGTTTTCACATGCCTTTTGGCCAACCAAATTGTTTTGTTGTTGTTTTTGCATAAATACTTTTTTTTTTTTGCTTTTTGATCACACCCAGCGATGCTCAGGGGTTACTCCTGGCTCTTTGCTCAGGAATTTCTCCTGGTGGTGCCCGGGAACCATATGGGATGCCGGGGATCGAACCCGGCCAGCAAAGGCCGGCCGCGTGCAAGGCAAATGCCCTACCCGCTGGGCTATCGCTCTGGCCCCCGTAAATACATTTTTTGTGTGAAGTAGTTGGTTGCTTATTTGTTTGCGGTCAACATGGTATATGGAACAACAACTTAACTTGCTATGAATTTATTCACTCGCTGAAGTGTACAAGATGAATGTGCTCTTGAAACAATGACATATCTCAGGCCCATGGTTTCTAAGACAAAAATCAATAGAATGTGTTGATGAGGGTACATGTGAGAAAAAGTCAGTTTAAAGAAAAGTAGTGGATGAGGAAAAGATAGTGCTCCTGTTCTAGTTTTCAGTGACTGTCTTTTCAGTGCCAGTCTGGCATGTGGCATAAGCAGGTATGGTGCAATGTATGCATCTTCATATCTGTTTCCCTTCCTGGGGAGCAGCTCCAGGAGGGCAGGGGTAAGATTCACCAGCTCTTTACTATCCAGAGTTGGTATTAGGGACTTTTGTCTGAATCAAGGCTGGATTAAACATTTTGTCTCTAACATGAATGATCTAGTCTCTGCCTGCTAATCTAGACAATTTGATGACTGAGATCAAAAGATAATCATATCACCCTGGTTTCAGTGGCCCACATTCTTAGAACACAATGAGTAAATACTCACCCCATACATGTTAAAGTCTATCAAAGGGGGCAGCTTCTGCCTTCCTCTGGACTTCTTCAAGAGACCCCTCCCACAATGTGGAAGTTTCCCTTCTCCCTTTCTTTAAAGTCTTTCCTGAATTTGGATAAAATAAATGTCTCTGCTTTAGCTTTGCCTCTTCAAATACAATTTTGTCTGCTCCTTCTAAAAGAAGGAAAACAAGACAGCATGAAATACTATGTCTCCTCTTCGCTTAAATACATGCCTGGTTTGACCAAATAGACCAATTCAGGAGCCTATCCTGATCTCCATTTGATTACCACCATTCATCTGCTTAGGTCTTCTTCCTGGATTTTCTGCCTACACCAGAGGTTATTGAGTCATAAGTTAAAAGCTTTCTTTGTCTTCAACACAGTTAACCAAACTCACAGTCTCTTCACCAGGAGATCTACTTTTATCCACCTAGGCATCTGCTAACTCCAAGGAACAATGAGTACTACCTAAGTAAGTAATCATGAGTGATTGAAAGGAAATACAAAAAGGGAAAATGGCACAGAGGGAAACTTAGTCAAGGAACACTTGCCAGCAAAGACTAAGGGATGGAAATGAGTAGGGAGGGTCCTAGGGCTCTTCCCCAGGGAGACTGCAGGAACTTTCCGGGTCTGAAGGCCTTTGTGTAAGAGGTGAGGGGGTGTGGTTTACCAAGCCAGTTGTAACTGGCTAGAGAACAAAGAAAGGAAAAGGGAAAGGCAAGGGTGCTTCCACTTTTCAAGGTAACAGAGTTGATTGAATCTGAGACTGAATTGGCTCTAATCACTGATGATTCATTTTGACAATCACAAAGAGTTTTTCCCCTCTACTTCCGCTTTGGGGGGTTTCCCAGGCTAAAGAGGCAGCCCAGTTTGAGTTGCCAGGTTAAAGAAATGATAACACGAAAGAGATTAACTGCTCTCCTAAGAACGGTTAACCCTGTGTTTATAAGAATTCTTTTGGAAACGATGTATAGCTCAGAGGGCTGGAAAACATTTTTTTAGGCAAAGGCCTTGAGACTAGTAAAATACCACCCCAACACCAAAAGAGAATGGCCCTGGTGTCCTTCAGCACTATTGTCACACACTGAACAGGTGCACACAGCCAGGCCAGATATCTTAGGTGTGACCCTCAGGTTTGCAAGCACTGCTGATGAGCAATCCCAGTTTATCTGTTATCATTCTGGATTTTTAAAGATTCATTTATTATAGGTATTTGTCTCTTCTTTTTATTTTTATTCCTTTCTTTCCTTCCTTCCTCCCTTTCTTGTATCCTGTCACTCCCTTAGTTTTAATGATCAGAGGTCCACCTGGAAAAATGGCAGTCTAAAATAATAATCAGTTACACTTGTATATATAGTGAGTTACTTATTATAAGATATAATAATGACTAACTCTAATGGGGGTGGTTAGATATTTTTAACATAGAGATTTCACTGGAGTATCAGTGTAATTTTACTTTCATTTGACTGAAAATATGTTAGCATTTCTGAGTGCCTAGGGTATTCTAGGCACTTAACATACATTAAAGCCTCTATTTTGCACACAAATCCAATGAGATGGGTTAGATTTCCTTATTGAATTGCTTTGGAAAAACTCAAGACCTAAAAAAACTGAGTGATTGGCCCACAACCACTGAGCTAATAAATGACAGAACTAGGATATGAATCTCAGATTTTATCTGTTCCAAATTATATGTCCCCACTCCCTTTATTGCCTTTCTGAAAGCGCTAGAGAAATCAAGCTTAAGAAGAACAAAAAAAGACACGAAATTTAGTACAACAGTCAAATAAAATTTAACTTATCACACTCACAAAACCCATAGTATATAACATTTCTCTGGCTATGAAATAATTGAAAAACCTTATTTCTTCTTTCTCCATGAGATTCCCTTTGGCATGTGCCCTAATATTTCCTGTTAATCTCCTAGTCAGATACCTTCAAACAACATTGATATCACATTATTTTGTTGATGGTGGGGAAGAAAGGAGCATAGTTATTATGGATTACATTTTTTATTTTATTATATATGCATTGAAGATCTACCGACAGGTGTAGACATCATGACATTCTCTCAGGCAATACCAGCAGGTCAGAACAACTGAGCCATCTTCCTGGCCCTTATTTATGCAATTTTTATTAAACAATTTAGTTCTTGGTATTTGAGCATAGTGCTCAAATACCAAGAGCATAATCTTGACAACTGTTCATTTCCATGAATATCTGAGGTTTGGAAAAGAAATCTTCATCATGATTGTGGATTCTGTTTTGTCATTTTTAAATCTAGTATTATCTTTTATTCACCTTAAAATAATCAAACAACCAGAGTCAGTGTAGATAAAGCGAGAACAAAAGAGTACATACTGCTAAATAGAAGCTGGAGGAAGGTCAGGCTTTCAGAGCTGGTGACTGCCATGGGAGACTCAGCACCCACGAAATCCCGCTTTATATACCCACACCATTCTATTGCTTTAATTGTTTTTTTTTTTGCTTTTTTGGGTCACACCCGGCAATGCTCAGGGGTTTCTCCTGGCTCAGCACTCAGGAATTACTCCTGGCGGTGCTCGGGGATCATATGGGATGCGGGGATCGAACCCAGGCCGGCACGGGCCGGCCGCATGCAAGGACAAACACCCTACCCACTGGGCTATCGCTCCGGCCCCTGCTTTGATTTTCTGAGTATTTATTAATTTCACCATCTAATGATAAACCCCAGTGTATCATCTTCCCAGAAACAACCTCCTTGCTCACAAACTTTCTGAAATGGATTGCTCAATTGAGTAGAGATAAAATTAAAGTACAAAGGGCTTCAAGTTTCACTTTTGCCAGAGGAATAACTTGTATTTCCAGGAACAAGTTTCCATCACGTTCATCCTGGTTGCCCTGTTGGAGAGACAGTTCTTCTTGTCTGGTAACTTGGTGATATGCTTCATTGCTGCCTTTTTAGCCCTGTGTCCCCAGGCTAAGTATCAGATCATGACGGCTCTTTGGTGATATTGTCCAGGCCCTCTTCAGCCCACTCTCAGCCTCCTCAGCATTCTTGTAGGCTGCTGGAAAAACTAAAGCTGGTCAGTCTTATACAAAGTGAGGAATGCTCTGCCCAATGGCTCCCAGCAACATGGCATGTTCTCACCTGGGGAGGCTGTACATTCTTTTGGATTCCCCAAGTCTCCAAAGTAATGAACCTATAGCTATGTCTGAGTCAAATGAATTAAGATGGAGATTAATGTTGTGACCACTGCATTAACAGGGGGTAAAACCAAGACCAAGAATTTACCATCATTTTCTTGGTGTTATGAATCTAAATACAAATAGTCAGGGTAGTGGAGAAAATTCAAGACTTAAATTCAGAGTGTTTTAGAGGTCATTGGTTATCTATTTGGGAAAGATATATAAAATTTGATGTTGTGTACCTAATGAACAATGTGAAGACAAGTGATACAAGTCTCCAATGTTGCAGTGAGTGAAGAAAGACAGGATAAAAAGGGGAAATATTATGCCAAGAGCTATGACAGGACCTTTTAGGAATCAGGGGCTTAAAATAAACAATTGAAAGTGTCTTTGTTATAGGTAATTGAAAATCAAAGA
Organism: Cryptotis parvus; assembly: GCA_021461705.1. Classification (NCBI taxonomy): domain Eukaryota; kingdom Metazoa; phylum Chordata; class Mammalia; order Eulipotyphla; family Soricidae; genus Cryptotis; species Cryptotis parvus. Next base: position 32,859 of record JAJIBD010000918.1, on the reverse strand, counting down.
AATGAGATCCTCTGGTCAGGCTTGCTCAACAAGGTATTATTGACATTTCAGACTAGTTAATTTTTGCTGTGGCTGAATGTAAGACTATCTTATACAACACCCTGACCTCCCAGTTGGTGCGAGTATTCTACCCTCTATCCCCCAGTTGTGACAATCAGATAGGTCTCCTGGCTTTGCCAGATGTCCCTGGGAGGCAAAATTGACCTCAGTTGACAGCCACATATCTGGATAAAAAACTTATAGTTGTGGACATATAGCAAGTACCAAATCTACTCATAGCTATTTACCCTCCCCCCCCCCATTTGTCTTTTATTCCTTCTAGTGTGTCTTTTATTTGAGAACTACACCTGGCATAATTAGAGCTACCTTCTGGCTCTGTGCTCAGAAATCACTCCTGGTAGAGCTCAATGGATCATATTGGGTGCCAAGATTGAATCCAGGTCAGATGCATACAAAGCAAGCTTGTTACCTGCCAGACTATCTCTTAAGTCTGGTTTATGTTTCACTTAAATCTAGGATCTGCATCTTAAACCAAGGATATTATCTCCAATTTGTAAAGTTTAGGTTCCGTAGTCCTTGATGAAGCAAGAGAGTTTACTTCATAGCCTCTCAGAAGACAGTTTACACAAATGGTTGTTTGCTGCCTAGTTCTGTTAATTGTTCTACATGGATTAGTGCCCTCATGAATTAATGTTTCCCAAAGAGTTTCCTTTGGAACACCAGTTCTAAGTGAATGGAGAAAATAAGAAGTTTCTATGGTTAAGCGAATTTGAGTAATACTGGATCAACCAAAATTAAACCCACCTCTTTACATCATTCATCTTGAAGATCCTACTGTGTTCGTGATTATTTATAAAAAGTTTGTAGCTTTTTGCAAATTCCATTCTTACATGACCTATGTACTAACTGTGGTCTGATGCCTTTATTATTTTGAGCCCTATCAGTTGGTGGCCTTACTTAATCCTGGATCTGTCCCCAGCTTACTTCTGGTTATGTGCTCAGGGAGCCATATCCATGTGTACTGTAGGGATCAAACTTGAATTGAGCACATTCAAGACTCACACATTGCATTAGCTCTCTGGTCTCTAAGGCCCATTTTTATGAATACAATTATTATTGGAACATAACCTATGCATTCACATGTATAATCTGTGAACATTTTCTTTCTATGGAAGTAATTTGAATAGTAATGGAGATTGTATAGCCTACAAAGTCTAAAAGGTTTTCTCTAAGAAATAAAGGAAGAGAAGGCAGAGGTGGTGGAGGACAGGGAGGTCCCTATAACAGACTGAATAATCTTTGGAATTTATACCTGTCAACAGTGGTTCAGGGAGGCACAATCTTGCAAAGTATTTTAAAAGTCACCTAGCTAACTTGTGGCAGTGTGACTTTACAATGATTAAGTTGTTTTGAATCATCTGGGGAACTTATTATAAAAATGCAGCTTCCTACATATAGAAAAAATCTCTCTCATATGTGAGACCTAAAATATATATAGTAGCGTTATCAACAAAGCTCCAAAGGCAACATAATGGGAGAACTGATCCATACAATTTAGTTTGGGGGGCATAGGCTGGTAGGGGGGGGGGTCTTGGGGATCTTGGCAGAGGGAGGGTTTACAATGATACATGTGGTATGGAATTATGTGCATAAGAAACAATTATTAATAGTATTGTAAAATATGATTTTAATAAAAAATAATGGAGAAAGTATTTTTTTAAGAAAACAGTTTCTTTTTTTTAAGAAACTTGCCCTGGCTCACTGAATAAGAATTCCAGCAGAAGGCCCAGGAACTAGGATTTAACCAAATTGCCCTCTACATCTCCTGTGTCTGTATCGAGAGAGAGAGAGAGAGAGAGAGAGAGAGAGAGAGACAGACAGACAGACAGACAGACAGAGAGCAAGAGAGAGATAGGTAGATAGATAGATAGATAGATAGATAGATAGATAGATAGATAGATAGATAGATAGATAGATAGATAGATAGATAATGATATGGTAGAGAAGGAGATGGATGATGATAGATAGATAGAGAGATAGATAGATAGATAGATAGATAGATAGATAGAAGATAGATAGATAGATAGATAGATAGATAGATAGATAGATAGATAGATAGATAGATATCCATTTATAGGTATGTTTGGGAAGTTAAGGCGCCATTCAAGTGTGAGCCTGATAATAGAGTATTTAGGTGTAGTTTGTAATGCAGTGGTCAAGGCCAACCCGGTCACACCTGACAGTCAGTGCTCAGGGGCCATGTTATATTGAGGATTGAAATAAGGACTTGGCATATACCAAGCATGCACCTCACTACATTGAGCCATAGTCTTAAATCCACCCACTGCTTCATATCAATCTTTCAGTTGAGCACCCATCCCTAATCTTATCTGATCCAATCCAACCATCTAAATTTCTCTTTAGTTTCTCTGGTCTTTTTCATATTTTCAGTGGTTGGCAACTCACTGCTTATCAAGAAGCTCATTCTGTTTCTAACCTGGAATAATGTTAATATATTTTCATATGTTGAGCTCAAATACATTCCACCAGTAATTCCTCTGGTGTGAGGAACATTGAGGATTCAATGTCCCTCACACTAGAAATGCTAAAAGAGGAGAAGATTGACTAATGGGATGATTAAATGCATTACTTTAGTTCTTTCCCCTCCCATATATGGCTGTCAAGGAGCAAGAAAACATAGGCAACATGACCCACAAAAATCCTTCTTTGCTTTTTTTCCCCAGGTGAATTTTCTTCAGAAAGCTTTGTCAAGCTGATGCAGGCAGAATTTAGTACCTCTCTTTCTGGACTCTCCATAGTGGACCTGCTGTTTGTACATTGTCCACATTTCTGTAACTTAGTGTTGTAGTGAAAAATACAGACATTTGACAAGGCCAAAGAAACCTGAGGCCTAAGCCCAGCCACTTTGCCTGCCTGGCAGCCCATGAGCAGCTTACTTACTTTGTACCTTCATTTCTCATCTATCTATTCAAAACATCTTTAAGCAGCTTCTAACTGGCAGTAGTTCTGAACCTTAAAGCAGCACATTGTTCATTGTATATCCTCAGTCAGAGTCAGCAAGGAGGGATGATGGGAGTTGTAAACCCCTCAGGAGAGGTGAATCTGCACCAAAGGGAACATCTGAACATCTTCTTTTGAATCCTCAATGTTCCTCATACCAGAAATGCTAAAAGAGGAGAAGATTGACTAACGGGATGATTAAATGTTGACAGAGGACAGATAAAATAGAGGTCAAGAGCACTGGGACGTGAGGTACATCCGCCTCCTTCTTCTAAATCCCTTTTTCCACCTGTTGCCTCATGTGTGGTCTTGAGGGAAGATCTTGACTTCTGTGAATCTTAGTTTACTCCTGGGTAAAGAGGTCCCTCCCTAAGCTCATTGGGAATAATAAATAAGATAATGGGGGAAAAGCACTTAGCTCACAAGGAAAGCACAAAAAGAACTATTATCACTGCTACCATTATTTGTAATATTTTCCTCCCATCATGCCTCCATGGTTCCTGCGAAAAGAGGCTTGCCTGGGAATAATATCATTGTCTCTGAAGGATTTTCAAAAAAATTTTTTATTTATTTATTTTCTGAAGGAAGCTTATCTCTTTTTATTTTCCCTCTCTGATTTCCCATACTTGGATCTCTTGGGAAATACATAGCCAGAAAAATAGCTTGAAATTTAGGATGAGACTAATTGAAGCCCATGCAAATCTATCCTAGAATTATACAAAGTAGGTTCTGTAGTTGCACTAAGCTTTCACAGTTAACATTTTCCTCAATTTCCATGAAACAGAAGCCCATCTTATGGCTGACTGTTTGTAACATGTTAGATTTAAACTCCCTAAACAAGGAAACTGCAGTTCCCAAGGACATAAAGGAATGTGTTATGCCCAAACCAAATAAAAGAGAAACCATAAACACCAGGACTCTGAGATAACAATATTTATACTCAGAAGGCTTTTCTACTAAATCTTATTTTCTTCATGCCTTAGAGATTTGCCGTTAATTATTTGCCTCTAAATTGAGGCTTATTGGCAAAACCTGAGTATCTACCTGGGCCATTCATCACACCTGATTCTGAAGAGGTCAATAAGATTGATGTTGAATGTCCTCAAAACTATACAAAAGTACCTCAAACTATACAAAATTGGAACTACACAATCTTTTACTTAGGGACCTTATAGTCCAGTTGGCGGGGTTTGGGAGGAATGAACCATAAATATTAAGCAAATAATAACACATATTAATGTAAAATTGTAATGTAGAGTTTTTTGGAAGCAAAGATTTAAGATGCTTTCATATAAAAAAAATGTCTGCAAGAAAAAGAAGTCTGCCCAAGGGTACTTATAAAATCAATGGAGATCAGAGCTGGTACCATAATACAGAGGGAAAGTGCTTGCCTTTCACATGAACACAGCCTGCCATATGTTCCCCTGACCCTGCCAAGAGTAAGCCCTGAGCACAGAGCCAGGAGTAAGCCCTGAGCACTGCCAGATGTGGCCCAAGTACAAAACAACAACAACAGCAAAAAAAAATAATAATCAGTGGAACTCTGACAAATAGGCATTATGCAGGAAACAGAGTTTGGAGAGTGACTTTGGCAGAAGCAACAGAATGAGAAAGGTCCTCTGGCAGGAGGAAATGGGCCTGTCCAAAGAGCCTGAGTGAAAATCAAAGAACATGACATAAAATTAGACTAAAAAAAGAAGTTAGATTATGAAGACATATCATCATACGAGCATATGTGACCTTTTTTTATTATTATTATTTACTTGTTACACTTGGCTGTTTTCAGGTGTTACTGCTGGGTCTGTGCTAAGGGATTTCTCTAAGTAGGTATTATGGAACCATATGTGGTGTTTAGGATTGAACTGGCATCAGCTGCATGCCAGGCAAGCACCTTAACCCCTCGTCTATCTCTCTAAGCTTGGTCTTTATTTTAAAAGAAAAGAAAATCTATTGAACTGTTATAAATAGAGGCACTAATAACATTATGGTCATCTAAAATCATCAGAAGAGACAAAAATTTGAAAGATCAGTCAGGAAGGATTACAGGATATAGGACAAGAGGTTTTGGTGGCATGTGTTAGTGTGATGAGCAAAGGTGAAGAGACATGAATAATGGATCCAAGAGAGAACCAACCTGAAAAGGAACAATTTTGATCTAAAACTAGATAAAAATGGTTTCTTTCATAAAAAAAGTGCATGGAAATGAGATCACAAAAGTAGAAAATTTGTTGTTTAACCAGGCAGCACTAATGGCAATTAGTATTTATGACAAATTTACACTGTCTCTTTACAAATTTAGCTTCAAACCTATTTATATAAATTTTTATAAGGATGCCAAGAACTTTTAATGGGGAAAGGACAATATTTTCAACATATGGTGCTGGGAAAACAAAATGTGTGCATGCAAGAGAATAAAGGTGGACCCTTACCTAACACCTATTAATAAAAATTCAAGCAGGTAAATGAAAAGGTCTAATTGGATCTATTGAATGATTCATGACTTGGGCTGTATCCCACTAGCAAGTATGAAGTTGCTTACATGACTGTGCAAACTAAAAAACATTTTTATAGGTAGAAAGAAGGCAAGATAAGGGAAGAGAGAATTATTTCAGGCTTAAATAACCCACCTAAGAAAAATGGAAAAAAATCTTGAAGTATGGAAAAGTTCTTGGGAATGGAAAAAAATCTATGTGACAGGCAATCTCATCTTACTTTGGTGAATTAAAATGATGACCTCATAGGTGCTGACCAGGAAAAGCCTCACTGACCAGTTCAGGCAACTGGTCCTGGCAGGGTTAAAGCTGAAGATAGCTTGGATATTGAGTTAAACTAGGCTTAGCACAAGCAACTCCATTTTCTTTCTTATATATACCACTTATTAGAATGACTTTCATTAGAATGACTACATAAAAATAATTAGACAAATACAGGTAGTGAGAATGTGGAAAGTTTGAACACTTGGGCATAGTTGGTAGATATAGAAATGGGTACAGGGCCAGAGTGATAGTACAGTGGGGCAGGTGTTTGCCTTGCATGTGGCCAACCCGGTTTGATCCCCAACATTCCATATGGTCCCTGAGCACCACCAGGAGTAATTCCTGAGAGCAGAGACAGGAGTAACCACTGAGCATTGCTGGGTGTGACCCTAAAAGCAAAAAAAAAAAAAAGTATAACCAGTATGGTAAATCAGTATGTAAAAAAGAATAATCTGGGAATTCCACTTCTGGATATGAACCTCTAAAATTGTCTTTATTATTGTTGTTGTTTTGTTTTTTATATTTTATAATATTGACTTTATTATTGTTGTTTTGTTTTTTAGATCACACACATCAGTGCTCAGGGCTATTTCTAGCTGGCACTGTACACAGAGGATGATGTAGTGCCAGGGAACAAAAAACTCCAGGCCTCCTGCATGCAAAGTATGTGCACTAGCTCACTGAGCTGTTCTCCCAGCTCAGGGTCTTAAAAACAGATTTGCATATCCATGTTCATAGCAGTATTGGTCTTATAATAGCTAAAACATGGAAGTAACCCATGCCCGCTAACAGTTTAATTTACTGAAAAAAATGATATGTACATTCAAAGTAATAATACTTAGCCTTTAAAAAGGAAGGGAAATTCTGGTATATGTCATAATATAGATCAATCTTGAGGACACTATTCTAGGGAAAACAAGGTAGTCAGAAAAAAGAAATAATCTTATGTTCATGTGGCTACTGAGTAATTAAAATTTAAAAAAATGCAGATTGATGATTGCCAGGTACTGGTAGAATGGGACATAGCAATTAGTTTTTCAATATAAAAAGTGTTCTGAAAATGGGTAGAATATCATAGCAGTACAGAATTATGAATGTACTTAATACCATTGGAATTATTATTTACAAATGGTTGTGTTTCTACTGCAATAAAAACATTTGATGAGTGTATTTGACAGAAATGCAAAGATTTCCTCTGAAGGGACAAAATGGAGTGTAACCACCAGTTAATTATGTAATTCAGTAATAAAAGTTTCACATTATCAAACTCCACACTTCAGAGCAGCATAGTGTATCATTAGTACAATGGAAATGATGAATTTTCTCTTGTAGAGTTGTTACAAACTAGGAGATGAAGTCAAGATTAGCAGTATATAAATTGAGGCTGCAGAGATGGTACAGTAAGAAGGACTGCTTGCCTTGCAAATGGTCAACATGGATTCTTATCATTGCACCACATAATGATCCCCTCAATCCTCTGTGAAAGTGATTCCTGAGCCTGAGCACTAGGCGAGGAATAAGCCCTGAGCACCATCAAGTTTGGCTCAACTCTGCTCCCCACCACCCAAAGTGTTTAAGCTGCTTACTACTATGTGGCCTACATGTATTTTAGCTCTTATCTCCATTAATGACAATTTCCCTCATAAGGAACCACTGCAACGGAAACATGAAGGGCAACTCCAAGTTATGCCTTGTCCCCTTTCTAGGCAAATAGGTTTTTCACAGGAGCTGAAAGATGTAGAATCAGAGTAGAAATATTTCTCAAAAGTCAACAAAAACTAGAACAATGTTACTCAAATATTTTGTGATCACATCCCTCAGAAAGAAATATATTTTCTGCTCTGAGCCTCCTATTTCCTATTCGCTTTTGAGTCTAAACATTAAATAATTAAGTTACTGGCTATGACTCAATGAAGTGATTTCCTGACCCTAAGGTTATGACCCATGTTTGAAAAAATACCAGATTAGGTAATACACATAGAGACCCTTCCAGGAAGTCTTCCTGGAACACCCTCTGCCACAGAACATGTTCCCACACTTGAATTTCCTGGGATCTCACCATTCCAGACTGTGCCTCACCAGGAATTCACAGTTCTCTTCCCTCCTGCCTAAATACACATTCATAGCTGTTAATAACTTTTTGACTCTACTGTCCTGCAAGTCTTCCTGACTTTACATCCAGGAAGGTATTAGAAAGTGGAATAGTATTAGATAGCTACTTGGTAGATCTCTAAGTGATACAGGATAGATATATAGATAGAACTAGAGATAGAGAAAGCAGCATCTATGGGAATGAACTTGCATTGGCTGAGAGCCTGCTCTGGGCCTTGCACTGTGCAGAGCTGGGAGTGGGTGGGGACTCAACAGCCTCAGTGGAGGTCAGACAGGAGCTCAGCATGCAGGGGCAGAGTCTATAACCTTAAGTGTGAAGTCTCGAAGCCGTGACTAGAAATTTGCCCTGTGCTAATGAAACTTCCTTGGCAATACGGGGCTCTGTTGCCTAAATACAGAGGCATGGCACAGAGGTCTTGTGAACCTCAGCTGTGTGAAATCATGTATCTGCACCAAGAAGTTCACCATCACGAGTGAAAGGCACAGAGGATTGGGTCTCCACTCTATGCAGAAGCTTGATGCCAGCAGACCGGAAAAGGAAGTGATCTGTTTTTTTCTTGTCTGTTTAAATGGAATTAATAACAATATTTATAGTAGAGAGTGATCTGAACCATTAAGGAATAAGGTATGTCTAAAGCTCCGAGAACAAACCCTTATTAAATGTGAGCCAGTTATTATTTTTCAACACTCAACAGCACAGCATAATTTGGGGCGGGGAGAGGCAGTTACCTAAAACAGCTTTTCCTTCAGAGAGCCAAAAAGACATAGTTTCCTAGTGAGCAAGCGTGGATAAAGGCAGGCCCCAATTGCTCCAGGATTCTGAAGAGATTTTATCTAAGGATCTTCTGTGTTATACAGACTTGCAAAGGTAACCAAACTGAGGATCACTTATTTGTGCTGTTAAGTGCATTTCACTGCTTATTACTGCATCTTTGTTCGAAGAATTTTTCTAGCATTAGTTCCCTGCCCCATGAGGGACTTCCTGTCTCAGATATCTTCATACAACCTCAGAATCTTGTAGGAAGCTAGTGCTGGTGGATGTTCTAGGCAGGACCCTCCAGCCCCAGCCCTGGTTTTCCCCACAGGATCACAAGCTCCACCTGCCCTTTTGGGAAGCACCCCATGTTCCAATTCTAACCAAGCTCTAAGGCTTGTTTCCTTTGGGAAACTGTCCTCTTTTAGGATTCTCTTTCTCTGCAATGTTAGAGTGAAATTTCAGCATCTATAGCAACACTACCCAACACAAATATAATGTAAGATGCATAATTTTTAATTTTTGTAGCCACCTAAAAGAAAGTAAAAGACAAAAAAATTGACCCTAGGCCTGCCATAGAGGCAGGGTGGGGGTTGGGAAGGAAACTGGGGCACTGTGGATAGAAGGGGTCACTGGTAAAGGAATTCTAGTTGGAATATTGTATACCTGAAGTGTAATCATGAATAGCTTTATAGCATTGTTGCCAAAAAAAAAAAAAAAAGAATGTATTTTGGGGCAGATGGGGAGATAGTGCAGTAGTTAGGATTAATCCTCTGCTCTATAAGTTGCCCATGGAATCCCTAGTTCTGGGGGCTGTAGTGGGGTGGACCAGCTTGGGGGCAGCAATCTGAGAGTCTGTGTTTGCAGTGTATAAAATTTCAAGAAATAGCTTCTTACTAAGAAAAATCCAAAAAAAAGTGCTCTATTATCATAAAGATTTTGTTGTATTATCCAAATTGACACTATAGATATTGTTCTTTAATAAATAGCCTCAAGAACTACAAAGAAAGAAAAAGGAAATGAATCTTCCTGGAAATAATAGGGGGAACCATGTAGTGACGCAGAAGTCCCTGAGCACCCTAGTAGGTGACCCTAGAGGCCCCTCAACACCACATGACATCAGCAGTGCCACATTCTCAGGCCCTCACATGGACACACCAACCAGAGTGGCCGAATGTCACAGTGCATGGCCCTGGGGTCCCTTGAATACGTCTGGGGAGGCCTCAAAATTAGTAAATAGATAAATATTATTTTAAGAATATGTTTTGAAGTTTGGCATGTTTGGCTTGCCAAAACTTCACAATCTGAGTAGCCAACATAGGGCGGAGAGTTTAAAGATAGTACATGGGGCCGGAGCGATAGCCCAGCGGGTAGGGCATTTGCCTTGCACACGGCTAGCCTGTGCCGGCCCCGGGTTCAATCCCCGGCATCCCATATGGTCCCCGAGCACTGCCAGGAGTAATTCCTGAGTAAAGAGCCAGGAGTAACCCCTGAGCATCGCCGGGTGTGACCCAAATAGCAAAAAAAATAAGTAAAAAATAAAAAAAATAAAGATAGTACATGAAAAAATAAAGTTGCAATATATAATGTTTTCACAGATGTATATGCTACGATGATAATTTTGAATATATTCAGTGAAATAGAGTATACTGTTTCTACTGGAGGTTTTTGGCTTTTTGGAGTTACCTTTCTGGTCATTTTACTAGAAAACAAGCTTTCTTCCCCTCTCTATCATCTAGCCAGCTGGGTGGGCCTTCTCTTTTTGCTTGATTTTGGGTTTGGCATACTGAGTGGTGCTTAAGGCTTGTTCCTAGCTCTTTTCTTAGAGATTACTCCTGCCTCGACCTGGAGGACAATATGGGTATCAGGGATAGAACCCAGGTAGGCTGTCTGTACTGTTGCTCCTGATCCTAGGTGGACCTGAGCAGGCAAGCAGATAGAAAGGGGAAAAAAAGGTTACAAGGACTCCCCATGACTCTTCAAATCAAAGGGTTTCTATTTCTTTTTGGGGGAGGTGTGGCCAGAGAGTTGTTCATTGCCTCCATGTTCTGTTTGCTTCTTTGCCTTGTTTGCCATCCGTGACAGTTGGGTGTCATCTGTGGACTGGAGAGGCAACGGAAGAAAATGTGCACGTGCACACATAGGGCTTGCCCCCAGACCCTCTCTGTCCTAATGTCCTTTTTCCTATGTTTTGGATGAGAAACTATGGCTTCTCTTGGCTTCTGTCTCTCTTCCTTCACCTCTGTGCTCTTTCAGGATGCATGTCACCTTTGACCTCAGACTTGGAAGTAAAACCCCAGGGAACTAACTGATGTTCTCAATTTTATTCAATTCTTGTTTTCTTTCCCAATCCACCTGGTACTATTTACTTTTCAGAGACCTCAGATTAGAAAATCTATGAATTCTGTCCAGCATTTTTGGTTGCATTCTGTGAGAGAAACAAGATGGACTTTGCTTACACCATCATCAAAAGTCTCAATCTCAGAGCACACGTTTTCTTTGCATGTATTATATTACAGTCACCCTCTATGTCACTTGATAATCCACAAATGGCATCACAGAAACTTTTGATTTGATAAAGTAGGAAGCCGTGTTCTCACACCATGCCCAGTATCCATTGTATTTGCATACTTAGGTGAAAGTGGAACTGCTCTTTACATTGGGATCAGGCACAAATGAATTTCAGCATTTGCCCTTGAGTCAGGAATGAGCTAAGAATGACTGAATTCTTTGCTTTATGAAACATTGGAACATCTATTACTACATCTTATTAACTGTCACGTATGTGTTTAATTAGGTAATATATATTGCCTCCATGTTTCAGAACATGTTTTTGTAAACCTCTGCCTTGATAGCACAGCTGTGACTTTTATTTATTTGGACACTCAAGTCTTTGCTCATAATAGTTTCCAGTTTCCTTTTATGGTAGACAATAGAATTTTAAATTAAGTAATTAAAAGAATATTGCCGAAGCATATCCATTTAAATAGGTGAACTAATTTCCAGAACTATTGTCCCTTAACCAAAAAGGAAGTGATCTACACATCTAGAAATAATTGGTGGGCCAGTCATGACATTGGACACATTCTGTGCTTGAATACTCACCCAGAGCTGATAGTGCACTGATAAAGATGAGCTAAGTTCCAGAACATGTTGTGAAATGATTTGGTGGTACAGAACATTAGAAAACAATGTTCCAGAGTTATTGGAAATGATAATATAGATATTTGCATAGATGAATATACTGCAAAAAAATGTTTTTATTCAACTTATTCATTCTTCTGCCCACCCTCTGTTTTCTGTAAGTGACATTCACTTGTTAGACTCTCCCATGTTCTTAATTTGTGAGTAACCCCAGATATGCTCTGTTTAACCTATTTTGAAGACAGAACAGATATAGTGAAATCTATGTGAAAATAAATTGTTGAATTCTTAAAACAATAAATGTTTTCATGTATAAATATTCAATTACACTTATTTGGGAGGACTATAGCCTCTCAGTAAATGGGGTAAAATGAACAAAGACTATGAAATGAGAAATAATCTACTTTAAGACTTTGAAATTAAGGAATTCTTTTCTAATTGAATCACAGTGAGATACAAAGCTAAAACATTGTTCATAACTGGATTTCAGTCATATAATGTTCCAAAACCCATCCTTCCACCAGTGTACATTTCCCACCACCAGTGTCCCCAGTTTCTCTTCCCCATAACACAACAGGCAATTCTCTCTCTCTCTCTCTCTCTCTCTCTCTCTCTCTCTCTCTCTCTCTGATTTATGGTTTGCAGTACAGATACTGAAAGGTTATGAGTTATATCCCTTTACCTACTTTCAAGACTTACTTCCTATCCAAAGTGATCATTTCCAAGCTATTGTTGTCATACTGAAGAATCAATTAACCTCATTATCTGTCACTCCTGGAATATAATAGTTCCTATGTCAAAGGGTTGTGGTCAAGTATTTATGATATGATGTATACATAGTTCCTAGTATCACTGTATCACACTGTCTTTCCGTTCATCATCAATTTGCTCAAGCAGGCACCAGTAACATCTCCATATGTCCTGTCTCATGCTAGTAGAGCCCAAGGGCACCTGCTTGCTCCAGGAACATAAAGAGTCTCAAATTATTCCATATGATCATGGGAATTAGGTCTATAATTTTTACTGGTATTTGTCATATCAAATACGATACGGGTAGCTTGCCAGGCTCTGCCGTGGGATAGCATACTCTTGTAGTCATCTCTAAATCCAGCCTTTATTGATGTAAATGCTGTGATAGGCTGTGATAGGCTGGTCTGCTGGGTGGAGTTCTGACGAGGGGAAGTCCAGATGTGGAAAATGGAGGCCCTCATGGAGTGGGGTCGTCTGGCTTGTTGCAAGGCTCTGCTGGGGTGGTGGGCCAGGGCTAGAACCCGCCATCCCTCCTGGGTGCCTCGTGAGCAGCTGGGCACAGGGAGAGCCAGTAGTAGCAGCTCTGCCCCATATCTGTGAGTCTCTGGATCAGCATACCTGAGCTGGATTTAAAAAAAGACTGCTGCAGGGTGGATCTTGATGAGCTGTGCTGTGATAGGCTGGTCTGCTGGGTGGAGTTCTGACGAGAGGGAAGTCCGGATGTGGAAAATGGAGGCCCTCGTGGAGTGGGGGTTGTCTGGCTTGTTGCAAGGCTCTGCTGGGGTTGCAGGCCAGGGCTAGAACCTGCCATCCCTCCTGGGCGCCTCGTGAGCAGCTGGGCACAGGGAGAGCCAGTAGCAGCTCTGCCCCATGTTTGTAAGTCTCTGGATCAGCATACCTGAGCCAGATTTAAAAGAGACTGCTGCAGGTAGATCTCGATGAGCCGGGCTGTGATAGGCTGGTCTGCTGGGTAGAGTTCTGATGAGAGGGAAGTTCAGATGTGGAAAATGGAGTACATACATACATAGTTCCTAGTATAATAGGGGAATAAGTTATGCTCCCAATATGACTTATTTATATGATAGATACAATTGTCAGGGATGCTGCTGGGGTCCCTGACAGTATCAGGACAGAAGTTCTCTTCTACCTCCGAGGGCGCTGGGGAACAGATAAAAACTCATGAGTCTGGCGTAGTTCCAAAAAAGGTTTTTAATATTACAAAAGCTCTACCACTGCAATCCAATATAATGAAGGAACTCTAGCTCTGGCCAGAACTTAGACCATACAAGCTCAAATCTCCATAGAAGCTCAAATATCCCACCAAAGAGAGAGGATCTCACCCGAGAGGAGTCCTACCCAAGGAAGGAGCAGGAGAAAAGGGGAAAATGCCTCAAGTCTGTCCCTTTATATACACTGAAGTAATCCTATCTGTGACAGGGAGTGTCCTGTCAACAAAGAACCCTAAACAGCTAGTAGAAGGGTAGAGCCACACCCTACTATAGGTATAAACAAAGGGTTATGTCAAGGACTAATCCCTTCTTCCAAGATTATCTCTTATGTAAAACACTAAGAGAGAGAGAGAGAGAGAGAGCTGGTATAAAGTAATACATCTTAATTTCATGAGCTTCATGTAATCTTTTTTTTAAATTTTTTTATTTTTACAATTACAAAGATATACAATTAAAAAGTTCATATTTGGGTTTTGGTCATACAGTGTTCCAGCACCCATCCCGCCACCAGTGCCCATCTCCCACCACCAACGTCCCCCGGTTCCCTCCCCCTCCCCAGCCCTCCTCCATGGCAGGTTCTTTATTTCTTTCCCTTTCTCTCTCTCTTTCTCTTTTCCTTCCCCTTCCATACTATGGATTACAGAACATACATTAAAGGGTTGTCATGTGTATCCTTTTGCCTCTATTTAATGCTCAGTTCTAGGTTGGCATTAGTACCCCTCGACAAATGTTAGCACATTGTTCCATTTTCTGTCTTACCTAGCCTCTGACTCCCACACTTTTGTGATAATTTCCACCTTTGACAAGACCTCCTGATATATGTTTCACTTGACCTTGGATATTGGTATCATAATATGTACATATATATTTATGTTATGCAGATAAATGCAGTCATTCTGTATCTGTCTCTCTCTCTGGCTAATTTCGCTCAACATAATCTTCTCCATGTCCATCCATTTATAGGCAAATTTTATAACTTCATTTTTCCTAACAGCTGCATAGTATTCCATTGTGTAGATGTACCAAAGCTTTTTTATCCAGTCATCGATTTTCGGGCACTCTGGTTGCTTCCAGATTCTGGCTATTGTGAATAATGCTGCTAGCTTCATGTAATCTTGATGGTACTCACAAGGTCCTTTATTATCTGCATCAGGGTGATTCTGAGTATCTTGTTCTCTGTATACTGAAAGGGTCACACTTGCTTGCTTGAGAACAAACTAGTATGATCCTTCCTTTAATTTTCCTATAGTCTTAACATAGCCAGGGTGGTAGTCTCCTGGTATCCTGGTAAATTCTAACTGTCCCACTCTGGGTGCAGTGGTATAAAAGGAGCTGTGCCCAATCTGGAAAATACAGACGTCTTAGTGGATGTATATTAAGTCAGAAGTTATTCAGAGTCAAGGTGGCTTCTGTAATTGCCACACCCTCTACCAGTGTTTACATAGAAGAGAGATCTCATTAGAATGAACCTTGACTTAAGAACATGTAAGTAGGGGCCAGAGCGATAGTCCAGCGGGTAGCGGTAGGCAAGCGCCGGCCAGGGTTCGATCCCCGGCATCCCATGTGGTCCCCCAAGCACCGCCAGGAGTAATTTCTGAGTGCAGAGCCAGGAGGAACCCCTGAGCATTGCCGGGTATGACCCAAAAAAGCAAAAAAAAAAAAAGTAAGCAGATTAAACTGTGAGTGGGTAAAACACCAAAGCTCCCAAACTAGCCACGCCTATCATCCAACATACAATGAGTTATTTACCAATGGTTGATATATATGCAATTTGTATATAATATGAATTTCTTCTATCACCTATGATTTTTCGGAAGAGATGACATATAGGAATAAGTTTGATAGGACTATACCAGTGTCATATATTTCAATTTTTATGTTTGCTTGGTGCTTATTATATCCTGAGTGAAAACATCGTAAACATCACCTTATTTTCTTAGACTATTATTGTCACACAAACACATACCTACAATATATTCTGAGGATCTAGAAAATTCTTGTAAGATATATCACTACTGTCACAAAGCCTGCCTATTAAAAAAAGACAAAATAAATTTGAAAGGGGAGATTTTAGGAATGAGGGTTATTTATGTTCAGTAAACTTGTTCCAGGAAGAATTCTTTTACTCCTTCACTTACGTCTCACCTATTAGGTGAAGGTTTTAAAGATATTTAAGTAATAACCCATATTTGTGCATTTTCATGCTGTCTTTCCTTTGAAGTTACCG
Organism: Cryptotis parvus; assembly: GCA_021461705.1. Taxonomy (NCBI): domain Eukaryota; kingdom Metazoa; phylum Chordata; class Mammalia; order Eulipotyphla; family Soricidae; genus Cryptotis; species Cryptotis parvus. The sequence continues at coordinate 16,866 of JAJIBD010000918.1, read as the reverse complement.
AAAGGAAACATTAGAGGTACAGACTGAGTGAGGTCCATGATCATTACAAAATAGATGTTTCACTTGTTAAATACCTACTGAGTTCTGGGCATTTGTTTGGGTGTTTTCCCATGAAATTAGCAGTCAGATTTTATTATTCTCCCATTCTACACCAACCATTATAGACATTAAGAAATACTTGGGGCGGGTGATATCACTGACAGGAAGTGTAGGTTTGAACCTGCCTTTATATAGTCCTTTGCGTGATGCCTTAGCACCCAGAGTGAGCCCCAAAACAAAACACATAGAAATGCTTAGTGATTTGTACAGATACAAAGACCAGATTTATTTATTTGTTTGTTTGTTTGTTTGTTTACAGTTTTACAAAACTTTAATTGTGATTATCGCCAAATAAGCAATTGGTGGAGTCGGAGCCATCTGAAGTTTTTACTTGGACATCTCTGCATTTTTTTTTTTATAAAACCAGCCTGTGTGTGTGTGAAGTGACAATGTGGCCCCTTGGGGTTCTGTCTTCACAAGAAGAGGACAGGTCTTTTTTTTTTCTATTTGAACACCGTGATCCACAAAGTACAAAGTTTTTCACAACACAGCTGCTAGAAAGATTCATCACTCAATACCGATCCCACAGCTAGCGTGCTCCCACTACCAAAGACCCTCATTTCCCACCCATCTCCTATCCTCATGCCTTCTACCTTATTCGGCACTAACCATATTGACCATTACAATGGAAATGGTATTGATAAAGTCATGACTTTCTCTCTGCGCTGTCATGGGCGAATCTGGCCTATTTCTGCTCCTGCATTCACTTTTCAAGTTTTCAGAATGTAGTTGATTTCTACTACTCAACCCCAAACCCTCCACCAATGCACCATGGACAACACTTATTTCAAATTTTTCTCAATCTCTGTTTGAGCCTGTCCTAAGCATACACTGAATAATCTGTTCTATATTGCTAGTTGGATCTAGTTCTCTAAATATGATTGATGAATATATTCTTAGACAAAAGTCAACAGAAATCACCCAATATCAACTGGATTCATGTAAAGTTTGGGCCCACTGTATAAGAAATCATTGACATGCTCCCACAGATCAGACATTGTGCCCTCACATGATGTCTTGTAATTGTATGCCTTAAACCCAACTCTACAAAATGTGGTGGGATACCTGGTAAACCAGAATCAAGATATTGGCGTAGCTGCTTTGCGGCACCATGCCACAGGGAAAACTGATAGTAGCTCTGCCCTATGTCTGTTTCTGGATCACAGCTGACCGCATTGCTAGAAGCAGTTCAAGGGCAACTCCACCATGCTTTCCGGACAGAACAGAGGGTGGAGGAAGGGGCCAGCCCATCCCATGAAACACAGTGACCTTAGCCACTGAGACTGAGACCCGCATACTTGGGCTTGAAATCAGCATCTCTCTTGAGTGGGCCTCTGATGAGCTGTGGAGTCCAGATCTTGAAAATGGCTACAATTATGGTGAATGAAGTTCCTCTGACTTCTTCTAAGGTAATACTGGGGTGGCGGGCTCCAGATTTATACTCAGGTGTCTTCTTATTTCTTTTTCATGGTACTCCCTTACTTAAGATATGTAATGATATAAAATGCAAATAAATACACAAAGTTAATGTGCAGTCCTTGAGAGCCAGTTCCATTACCTTCATCTCTAGCAGACATTGCTAATTTGTAGCAGAGCTTGTTTCCAATGAAAAGCTTTTTGAATCCCTCCAACCACAGCATTCCAAACTGATCTCAGCCAGTTGTACCTAATTAACACAAAATTTATTTGACATTTATCTGATAGTACCTTGTTATTGATTAGTTTGACACATGTAACACTGTATTTTAATTATTTTGTTTCTACTTCAGTCCTAGTTGTATTAGTTGGGAGTCTTTAGTGACAGGACCCTCCAGATTTCTAAATCTGGCCGTACTGTACACCATCTACAACAGAAAGCAGTGGACACTGTAAAATGTCTGTGTACTGAGTGTGAGCAAAGTCTTTACTTAGTTAAACTATTTGACTACCAAATACAAAATACATTGCTTAACAGTTAGAATGTCGAATGTTCATAAAACACCTCCATTTTTTCATTTACTAAGATATTTTCCATTTACTAAGATAAGCAGTTCACATTAATAATTTAGCTAAAATGATGATCCATCATGTAAAAAATTCTCTTCATTTTCTAATGATAACACTTAGAGGACTTACATGATTTGTGTAAAGTCTCAGCAGCACCAAATTGAAGCCTCTGACCCATAAATGCTTACTTCTAACTAGTCATAGTCAAGAAACCCCCAGATAATTATACATTTAAAATAAAAATCTCCTGCCTATAACTGTCTTTGAATAACTTTGTCGCATGGTCCCTGAGTTTGTATTGCAAAAAATATTAACCGGGTACCTCTAGTGGTTCTTCCCCCCAAAGGACACAAATTGGAGTTTTAAAAAAACACAATATATTATAAAAATGCAAAAGTTAACTAGTGCCTTGCAATCACTGTCTTTAATATTTTAGGGATAAATATAACAAAATAAAAGATAGCACTTTCTTGAAAACTAATTTTTTTATAATTGAATCACATTAATATACAGTTACAAAGTTGTTCATGTTTGGGTTTTAGTCATATACTAATGTTCCAACACCTGTCCCTTCACCAGTGTACATTTCCCACCACCAATGTCTCGAGTTTTGCTCCTGCCATCCCCCTCTATGATAAATACTTTCTCTCTCTCTCTCTCTCTCTCTCTCTCTCTCTCTCTCTCTCTCTATCTATCTGAATTGTGGTATGCAGTATAGGTACTGAAAGATTATCATGTATATATCTTTACGTCATTTCAGCACTCAGTCCAAAGTGATCATTTCCGGGACCAGAGTGATTGCTCAGTGGGTAGGGCATTTGCTTTGCACATGGTTGACCCAGGTTCAATCCCCAGTACCCCATATGATCCCCTGAGCACCGCCAGTAGTAATTACTCATTCTAGAGCCAGAGGTAACCCCTGAGCATGGCTGGGTGTGACCAAAAAATAGAAAACAAAACAAAACTAAAAAACAAAATGATCATTCCCGGGGGACCGGAACGATAGTCCAGCGGGTAGGGCGTTTGCCTTGTGCTGCGGCCTGCCTGTGCTGGCCCAGGTTCGATCCCCGGCATCCCATATGGTCCCCCCGAGCACCACCAGGAGTGATTCCTGAGTGCAGAGCCAGGAGTAACCCTGAGCATTGCCGGGTGTGACCCAAAAATAAAAAAAAAAGATCATTCCCAATTATTATTGTCATAGTGGCTCCTTTCCTGTCCTAACTGCACTCCCCCTTCCTCCCATACATATACTTGTGGCAAGCTTTCAACCATGGAGGTCCTCATTTTTTGCTGTCTTTTGTATTAGTCCTATGCTATAGTATTAGCCATATATTATATTTTTCTTTTATATCTAGCAAATGAGTATAATGAGGCTATGTCTGTCCCTCTCCCTTTGACTGATTTAAGTCAGCATGATACTCTCCATGTCCATTCATATATAGACAGATTTTGTGACTTAAGTTTTCCTAGTAGCTACATAGTATTCCATTGTGTAGATGTGCCGTAGTTTGTTTAGTCAGTCTCTGTTCTTGGACACGCAGGTGGTTTCTAGATTCTGGCTATTGTGAAAAAATGCTGAGATGAACATAGAAGTGTGGAATGCTTTTCTGCATTGTGTTTTGGGGCCCCTAGGATATAGTCCCAGAACTGGTGTTGCTGGGTCATATGGAAACTCAATTTCTAGTTTTTTGAAGAATGCTCATATTGGTTTCCAAAAGGCTGGATCAGTCAGCATTCCCACCACTAATGAATAAGAGTCCTTTTACTCCCCACATCGACACTGATTTTTTTATGTGTGCCAGTTTCTGTGGTGTGAATTGATATCTCCTTGCTGTTTTGATTTATCCCCTGATGATTAGTGATGTAAGCATTTTTTTATGACTTTGTATTTGTATTTGTTCTTTGAGGAAGGTTCTGTTTATTTCTTCTTCTCATTTTTTGATGGAGTTGGGTGTTTTTCTTGTAGAGTTCTACTACTGCCATATATATATATATATATATATATATATATATATATATGATATTAATTCCTCATCAGATTGGTGTTGGGTAAATAATTTTTTACTATTCCATGTATTTGTATACTGGTCACTGTTTCTTTGAGATGAAGAAGCTTTGTAGATTAGTACAGTTCCATTTGTTTATCTTTGCTTCCATTTGCTTGTCCTTGAAGATGCTTTTAGCTTCAATGTCATGGAGCATTTAGTCTAAATTTTCCACTAGGAAGCCTTAAGATTTAAGTTTGATATTAGATATTTAATCCACTTTGATATGACTTTTGTGTTTGGTATTAGAAGGAGGTCTAAATTCATTTTTTTCACATATATCTGCCCAGTTTTCCCAGCACCACTTGTTGAGGATGCTTTCTCTGCTTCGTTTTTCTATTCTTGATCCTTTATCTAATGATTCTTCTTTAAGTCCAACCTGTCAACTAATAAGATAAGAATGAATGAGAAGTGAATAACGATTCTGACAAAGAGTCTTTCTTTCTTCTTCCAATTCCTTCCTGCCAGAAATATTTCAGGATATACCATACTGGCCATGGGGTGTGAGTACTTTAAGGTGCAAAAAATGAATAAGACTTTTTCCTTGAAATCAGAATATTTACCGTCTAGTGAGGAGACCATATAATGAATGGAACCATCATTGAGAGAAGCTGGTGATACCATGGGTGAATCAACACACAGCTTTACCTAAAGAATCTTAAGGGGTGCATAAGGGTCCTCCAGTGGGAGGGAAGGAAGAACACATCATAGAAAGAATATAGGCAGCGTTATGCTGAAGAATATAGATCAGGGCTCATCAGGACCTTGGCTTGAATATCTTCAGTCTCCATCTTTTGTCCTCAAAAATGACTAGGGGTTCAGCCCAAATAGGACTCACAGTTATCTGTTCTGAATCTCCAGGATCCTAGGCCTTATTTGCCTTCAATTGTACATATGCTGCCTAGTCTAACACATGGAAACAGTCTTCAATTTACTTATTATTTTAATGTAGTGATTGATCATGACTGTTGAAGGGGGTCAAGAATTTTTAGAATTATAGCACACCTTTAACATTCCGTGGGCCCACTTTCTGAAATTATGAATCCTTCAGGAGCATATTTTTTAGAACTGAAACTTTCAAAAAGAGTCATATAACTTCCCCAATATCCTATTAAAGATATTATTCAAGTGTCCACAAGTGACAGATGGTCTAATAATCTGTGAAAATGTGCTCCTTACACTCTGAGGTCAGTTCTGCTTTACTTAAGAGTTTTCATCCACACAAGTACCATCTGGAGCCCACATCCTCTATCTTAAGCTTCAAATAAATTCTGATATACCTCAGAAATGTTTGCCAAGAGTCTGTTTGCTAGAAACATTCCCAATTTCTCCTCTTTGAGGCAAGCCTTTGCTAACATAGGACACCTAACAGGAACTTAATAATTGTCTGTTGGAACACACTCTAGTATGGTGCAAAAGATACCTGTTAGAGACACCAGCTAGAGAACTGCTGATAAACGTTTTGGAGGGTAGTTTGGTAAGATTACACACTTTTCTTTCTGCTGGAGCCCCTAATCCAAATTAAAGCTGCATGTGCTGCATCAACATTCTGACTCAATACTGTTTAAGTTTCTTTGCCAAACAACTTTTCAGCCTCAGAATTTGTGAGACTGGAGCACATTTTGATCTGATGATGTATGCATATAGAAGAAGAATGGATGGATGCTTGAAGATGGACTTCAAATCCTGAAGGGATCTATGCTATTATGTTCCCTGAGAAGCCTGAGGAATGCTTTTGTTGGTTCAGTCCCACAGACATTGGTGGCTTACTTGGAGCTAACACCTAGTAATGGGGGAGTGAGGCCAGCATCCTGAGGTTTCTTTTCTGGGACAAACACCAAGGTGCATATATGATTTCATTAATAATTCCAAGGTGTTATTCAAACCCAGTCCTGAGTCCAGTGCAATCTGGAAAAAGCCTTAAGTATTTGAATAAGTTCTGAGAAAAGCACGGAAGCTAATCTAGCGGCTCTTTTGTGTGCCAGCCTTTGATCCACAGATGCTCTGAGCACTCCTTTTGCTTGCCAGGATGGAAAGGAACCACTCCTGTGCTTTTTGCTCTGACTTCCCTGAGAGCAGGAAAGCACCCCTTTCCTCTTCAAAGTGGACTCGGATGCGAAGTGAACTAGTTTTAAGGTTTTTTTTTAACTTAATTTTATTAAGTCAATTCCTGGTAGGAGGTGGAGCCTATATATGTAGTTTTTTTCAGAGATAGGAAAATGAGTATTTCCTACTTTGGGGGCCAGGAAGAAAGCCTGAAATTTTACCCAGTATTTTACCTTTTTAGAGAAACAATTATAAAAGCAGTTGAATGAATCTGTTTGGAGAATAATCTCTATTCCATTTATTATCTAATAAGGGGTTGCTGTTTTTATTTTGCAACCCTAGCCTTCTGGATCAGAGAGATAGAACCAGGGTTAAGGTACTTTTAAGTGTCCAATTCTGAGGCAAATTAGTAACAGGTTAGAGAGAGCTAGATAGTACAGTAGGCAAGGCACTTGCTTTGCATATGGCCTACCTGAGTTTGAGTTTTTGGGCATATCAGGTACACTTAAAAAGCAAACAAACAAAAATTTGCTCTCCTAAAGAAGAAAATTTTTAATAGTGGGATATGGCCTATAAAATTTTACAAAAATGTGATTTCTTACTAAAAAACCCTTTATTAATTTTATAATACTCCTAATTCCTAAATATTTCCAGAAACTTCAATTCTCAAATGCTACCTAACAGTCCACAGAACCATTGTTGATAAATCCTCTATAAAATGAAAACAGAACCATATTTTGGAAATTCATAGGGAAGTTTAGTAAAAGAGACTGAAGTTTGAATCCTGGTTCCTTTACTAGTCATCCAAATTCATAAGCAGTACAAAAGCTAGGCACTACATTAATATTTATTGGGCATTACTAGACCTAAGCGACCATTGAATCCCTAGCCAAACAGGGCATTCAAACCCAATACATCAAGATCCTTCATGAGCTGTATTAAAGATTCACCACCAGGATCTCACCATTCTAGAAGGAAGTGATCATTGATGTCAAAAGAGGGGTTCAGCAGGGTGATACCATTTCACCAAAACTATTCAGAGCCACCCTCGAGAGACATCATGCGACAATTAGAATGGGAAGGAATGGGAGAGAAGATAGACGGTCGGACAACTACACCACCTCCACTTCGCTGATGACATTGTTCTAATAACACCAAACATTAGCCAAGCTGCACAAATGCTGGCTGACTTCGACCAAGAATGTGGAAAGATAGGTCTACAGCTGAATCTCAACAAAACAATGTTCACGAAAAATGAACTAATTCCAGAGGCCCCATTCACTCTCAATGGAACAAGCATTCTGAATGCAGCAGTTATGTGTACCTAGGTTGAGAACTCAACATGATGAACAACCTAAAACCTGAGCTGCGCAGGGAGGAAGAGAGACAGCATGGAATGCCTTCAAGAGCATTTAAGAAATAGCTAAAAGGACAAAGAATCTGTGGCTCCAGGAACATTTCTTTGACTCCACCATTCTCCTTGTATTAACATATGCCTCAGAGACCTGGGCCCTACCAAAGCAGGATGAGAACGCTATTTGGGTCTCCCAAAGAGGAATCGAAAGAGCCATGCTTGGAATATCACGCCTCACTCAAGTGAAAGAAGGAATCGGAGTTCCAACCTCCGTTGAAGATCCAAAGTCAGGGCGCTCTCTCATTTGCCAAGGCATCAAAAATCAGATGGGCTGGACATAGATTGGAGACGACCACCAGACTAGAGTCGCTACCGACTGGATCCCATGGGACGTCAAAAGATCACAAGATCGCCCCACCTACAAGATGGTCAGACTTTTTTTGGTCAAGACCCTGAACAAACGATTTGAGGCTCTTTGTATTCCTGAAACAATCAGATGCCATTGGGTTACACTGGCATGTGATAGGGTCAAATGGAAATGTTACTGGCGCCCGCTAGAGCAAATCGACAATAACGGGATGTCAAATGATCAAGTGATCAAGGTGATATAGCAGACACTTGAACGAGATCTGCACAAATCTTAATTTCACATGATGCCAGAATCCCTTACAGTTGGTACTGCTGTTATTCTTCTTCTTCTTCTTCTTTTTTTTTTTTTTTGCTTTTTGGGTCACATCTGGCGACGCTCAGGGGTTACTCCTGGCTCTGCACTCAGGAATTACTCCTGGCGGTGCTCGGGGGACCATATGGGATGCCGGGATTCGAACCCGGGCGGCACAGGGCCGGCCGTGCACGGCAAACGCCTCTGCCCACTGGGCTATCGCTCCGCCCCGTTATTATTATTCTTAACTTTGCAGATGAGGTTACAGAACCTAAACATTATCTACTGTGTAAGCTAACAAAGCATGTACATAAACTTGAGTTAGTCTGTCAAATCCACCAGACTGATTTCTTACTCTTCTCTAGCCAATAGAGACCAGGATTCTGTGATAAGTTTCTATAATGCCTGACTACTCCAGCCTTTGTGCCTACTCCAACATTCCCCTTATCCTTCACCATTACCCCTAAAATGACACTTGCTCCAGGAAGCCTTCCTGATGTGATTGTACAAACTCTTGTAACATACTTTGTTAGAACTGTATACCCTAATAGGGTATAAATATTTTTCTGTGAGTTCAGTTTCTTTCTCCCTACTCAACCTAGTTCCTCTAGTGCTCTCATGTATATTCACATCCTGATCTCACAGGATGCATTCTTAGTGTGGAAGATGAACAGTTAGTTACCTCCACATCTTCTGAGCTCTTTTGGATACAGTTAGTTTTTTATTGATAAGTTAGTTACAGTTTCAACCCATGGCTTTCATTTTGACAAAAAAAGAGAGACAAGAGATCAATGATAATTGCTCAAATTGTAGGACTTGGGTAAGCAATCTTAAAAAGGAAAGATTATTAAGAGCTTTAGCTGTTCTGTGTTCCTTTTTAAAATAGAATCTTGAATCTTCATGTACCCTTTGATCCTGGAGAGGACCTGAATGGTTTGGGAGGGAGTGCTATTGCATGCATAACAGTCCTTTGTCAACAGGGAGCTTTAGGGACACAGAATTGTCACCAAGCACAACTTTAAATATGCTACGTGAGAGTACCCAAGGTAGAGAGTAGGATATCTGATTCCCAAAGTGTGTAGTTCTAGCGGTGACTGACTGCACGCCACTTCCTTATGTAAAGGGGGCACACTTGCCTCAGCCTCCAAGGCCAAGTAAATGAAAGGAAATGTGCAGACTGCCTTGTCTAGGAAATACATGATGCATATTAGCACATTAGAGTAGCTAAGATGTCCTGCAGTGGAAAAATACCCATTTAACTTTGTGCAGTTCCTAACTTATTTGGCCATGTGTAATCATAGAACACAGTCTTGGATTGGATTGTGTCAGAAGCAGATGCTAAAATAAGGATTTAACTGCAAACAGTTTTCTTTGAAATGAATTAACAGAAAACAGCAGAAGGTTGGATTGGAGGTGAGATTGGATGAGGAAGGAAACCAACCTCTTATGCACGTGTGAGTGGAATACCTCTGTGGACAACTGGGACTCAGTCTTGTTGGAACCAAAGGAAAGACCTTATGCCTCAGAGGTGCTCCATCTTAGTAGTGAGCAAGTTGGATCTTTTTTATTTTACTTTTCCAGGTCTCCCAACCAATGTTCAGTGAGTTCAGGAGCTACACCGAGGGGTATTCAGCCAACCAGGCTGGACAGTGCAATGATTTGATGTTGCCCCTGGTGCAATGATTTGATGGCTCCAATGGTTCCTGCGGTGCCAGGGAACCATTGGAGCCATCTCAGAGAAGCTTGAGAGACACCAGAACCATAGCCACAGAGCCTTAGTGGTCTCCAGGGTTACACCCACTGGTGCTGGTATAGTGGCATAGTGGGTCAAGGGCCAAACTCAGAGCCTCACAAAGTCAACTCAGCCTTTGAGCTCTATGGCCCCAGGAAGCTTGATATTTATCCCCTTAACTCATCAGTCATAAATTGGAAACTGCTTCGAGGGCAGTAACTTCCTGGCCCTTGCAACCTTCCCTGTGTCTAGAGAATGACGTCAGGCACAGTGTAGCTATAGCAGACGCAGCAGTAGGGTGAATGCAGCCTCCTTCAGAGAACTGAGTGCGCTTTCCCTGTGTACATAGTAGAGATTTCTCTCCTGACATTTTATTCTTCATGAAGGGCACTCATTACTATGTGGTGGGAGTAGTACTGGAAGGAAATTATTTAATCAATCTTCTTTTAGCACCACCTGGTGATGCTCAGGGCTTTATCTTGACTCTGTACTCAGGGCTCTGTCCTAGTGGTACATAGTGATCATAATAGTGCCATGGATTGAACCTGGATTATTTGCTTGCAAGGCAGGAGCCTTATCCTGCTATCTCTCTGGCCCATGGAAGAACAATACTAGGGAAAAAAAGAAAAAAACAACTGGAATTCCAAAATTTGAAACTCCAACAGCTCTTATCAATTTCAAGAAACTGTTATTTAGCTTAACACAGAGAACCAATGCTGTGACAGCTGGTCAAACTCCTAAAGGAATTCCTGGAAATACCACCAAATACCAAACATATAAATCTCCAGGCTCAGCTGAAATAGCCTTAGAAAATCATAACTTATGAGATGCTACATGAAAGTTTCCTAAAGAAACAAACTTAGAATTAGATTCTAACTTGGTCTGTCTGTGAAAAGAAAAGTCATCTTTCCCACAGCTCAGGGCACAAAAGATGAAATACTTTGTCCACTGGATGATAGTGACAGGATACACCCACAGCTGCTGGTGGTTGTCCCAGATAGATAAAAGACCTGCTTTTAGCACTTTAGGGAGCTTATATCTAAGCACTATCAGAGAATGCCAGTAGCAAATAGCCAACAGTTCAAATAACTGTGGTAGTGGTGTGGAAGTGCGTTATGGGGGCATTCAGGAGGAAGGGGGAAATAGGGCAGCCCAGAAGGAATTATGTTAGGCAGAGTTATCTGGGAAGGCATCTTGGAGGAGGTGAAAATGTGTGCTGACACCTCTTTGTTTTAATGGAACAGAAAGAAGGTCTTTGGGGGGGAGGAGGGTGTGGAAAGTTAAGCAAAAAGTCCAAAAAACCTTGTGATAGAAACAAGATTGGAGAATCAGAGGGTGAAAGAGAAGCTGCAAGATCAAGAATCATTCCAGATAAGGTCACAAGGAAAGCAGTAGCCAGGCTAGTTCTGGCTGGGTGCAAATGTTTTCCTCAATCAAAGAGTTCTTATTTTAAGAGTGTAACCTTTGGGACCAGAGAGATAGGGCTGCAGGTAAGGTTCTTGCCCTGCTGCATGTAACCAACACAGGTTGCAGCACTTCGCGTAGCCAGGAGTAAGCTCCTTGCACAACTGGGAGTGTTCAAACAACCCTCACCCTTCCCACCAACGTGTAAACAAGAGTGTCACCTCAAAATTAAAGTGCCAGAGAACAATTGGATATTTGCTGCGTGTCTAGCGTTGCTCACTTGGGTCTAGATTTCTGAGGAAGCTCACATAAAAACTGACTGCATTCTGTCTCCATACGCCATCTCAGTTGTCTGGCATTCCTTTCTTCAGCATTGGCCACCAACTGGCCTTGCAGATACAAATCATTTTCAGTCCCTCAGAGTTAAACGTTGGGCTGGAGCTAGAGTACAGTCAGGGAGGGCGCTTTGCCTTGCACACAGCCAACGCGGTTTGGTTCTCTCTGGCATCTCATATGGTCCCCAAGTACTGCCAAGAGTGAATTCTTGAGTGAAGAGCCAGGAGGAACTCCTGAGCATCAACAGGTATGATCCAAAATGTCAAAGAAATGAAAAAGAAAGAAAGAAAGAAAGAAAGAAAGAGAGAGAGAGAGAGGGAGGAGGGAGGGAGGGAGGGAGGGAGGGAGGGAGGGGAGGGAGGGAGGAGAGGGAAGGAAGGAAGGGAAGGAAGAAGGAAGGGAGGGAGAAGGAGGGAAGGGAAGGAAGGAAGGAAGGAAGGAAGGAAGGAAGGAAGGAAGGAAGGAAGGAAGGAAGGAAGGAAGAAGGAAGGAAGGAAGGAAGGAAGGAAGGAAGGAAGGAAGGAAGAAGAAAGAAAAAAAATGGCGATGTTCTGTGAAGATGTGTGTTAAATTCCTAAAGGAAATAATAGAATTGGGGCAGAGTGCTCCAGTCCAGTTATTTTATGGGAAGTAAGTATAGCACTCTTTGGTCTCTTTGAATCCTCTCCTTACCCCACAGGCTTCCTCCAGGGTGATAATCAATTTTTATTGCTTTTTTGGACCACATCTTCTGATGCTCAAGGGCTTCTTCTGGTGTGGTGCTTAGGAAGAGCTTCCCAGTATTGCTTTTGGGGGCCATGTGGTGGCAAGAATTGGAGCTGAGGTTGCTGCATGCAGAACATGTGCTCTAGCCCTTTGAGTGATCTCCCTGGCCCCAGAGTAGTGCTCTCTTGTGCTGCTGTGATCAGGGATATCAGCAGCATTCCCCGATCTTTGTACCCGTGGAGAATATCTGTCCTGTATAATGGTTCAGGGGTTGGCAGTTATTACTAAGGCACTAGATCAGTGTTTTTCAACTTTTCTACTTCTGTGAAGAGCGTTGATGGTTGAAGAACTACTCTAGAGTCTAGCTTCATTTATTGTATGGTTTTAAGACACACCTGACAGTCCTCTGACAGGGAACTACACCATGCTGGGGGCCACAAAACCTGCACTCAGACCCTTGAGCTATCTCCCAGGCCCCAACCTAGTATGGGTCACCATTCCAGATGGGGTCATGTAACAGAATGTGGAGGTCACCAAAAAAATGTAATGGTAAAAGCTTTCTGAACATGCAACGACCCAAAAATTAATCCTAAACCAACTGCTTAATGATTCCAAGGTGTGTTTTCTGACAGCTTGGACTCAACATAATGTTTCAGAGGCTCTGCGCTAACAGGAAGCAGTCCCAGTGTGCGGGCATTGGACATCCCCTGGGATCTTGTATGGTTCAAGACACTGTTGCTTCTCTGGAAAAGATTTGAGAAACAAGGCCAGTTTGGGCCTCAGGGGACAGGGATATCATAGCTAGACAGCCAGGGGACCCTGACAAACCTCTGTTCTATTTCACCAGTCACTCTTGGGCACTGGTGCATGCCGAGAAGGATGCCTGCCAGGAATGAGGAAAGCCAGGCTCTGGTCTCCAGGTGTTAGCTGGAGGAGAAAGAAATCCAAGACACTCCTGGAAATACCCAGCAGAGTGAAATCAGTGCAAAAGAAACATTCCAAATGGGGAAGTTCCAGACAGTGGGGAGGAGAAACTCACCCACTCCCTGGCCTCTCGGCCTTCATGGTGCTTGCTATTGCCCTCCAGGTGCAGGATCAGTGTCCCTGATCTCTTGATGAGTTTGCATTTTCAGGCTGAAAAAGAGATGACCTGAGGTTAAGAGCTGAAGCATTGTAAAGATACAGGGAAAGTGAGGCAGAACAGTAAAACAGCCAGTGAAGAACTGGGAGAGTGACTCCTTGCAACAAGGAACGTGGAAGCTAGATTCCAAAGAAGGCAGCTGTGAGCGCTGGGTGTTCCATGGTCTTTCAGGCGTTATTTCTCTCTCTACTGGCCTCACTGGCTTCATCTTTGATTTCTGCGGCTTTCTGCCCCCAACTGGTCTTTTCCTCAATGTCTTGCTTTGAACATCTGACCCAGGTACTTGCTCTCTCTCACTCTTACCTTGTGCAAATTATTTTGCTGCTGTGTGCATCAGTTTCCTTACATGCAAAAATGTGGATATGGATCAGACCTACCTCACTTGTGAATAGTCTAGTGGATGTATCCTACATAGAAATAATATCCTTAGTTTTATTATCACATAACTGTAATTATATCTGCTTCCACTAAACATGATCTGGCTAGCAGTCTTCCCGTGATAAGTGTGCTAATTACCAGGCTCTATTTACTTTGAAAGTAGCAATGACTATAAGAAGTGAAGGCTCCAATTGGAGCACAATTCTGTTCACAGCAAGTGCATAGAGCAGGCCCACTGTAGGTGTGGCCAGGGCACCAGCAGACTCTCCTTGAGACTTCTGCTAAAGTTACAGGATGCTTCTCTTTTTTTTCTTGGGACTGATTAGATATATACTTAATAATATGAAACTTACGGCAATGAAGAACTGATAAACAAAGTAGATTTTAGCTTTCTGGATGGAGAGACAAAAAGAATGGGAAGTGTGAGAGCCTCAGTGATGGTTGGAAGAGCCACATCTAGTGATATATGAAACTATAACCATCAGAGATAGCTTGGAGTTATATGATCCTATTTTGCTTATTGTATTTATTTATTAAATAATTGTGGTATTTATTTATTTAATAATTGTGTGACCTTTAGGTTATACCCAGAGATGCTCAGGGGTTATTCCTAGCTCTGCACTCAGGAATTACTCTAGCGGTGCTTGGGGGACCATATGGAATGTCTGGGGTGGAACCCAGGTTGGCCATATGCAAGGGCAAACGCCCTATATGCTGGGCTATTGCTCTGACCCTAATCCTATTCACTTATTTTAATTGCTTTCACTTAAACTAGTTTTATCTGTATTATTTGTAATTTTTTGAAATAGTTTTTTGTTGTCACTTGGGATGCCAGACCAAAGTGCCATCAAGATTCTTTTGGGGCATATTGTGACATGGGGGATTTAGCTCAAAACCATATGCTAATCTTCCAGTTCCTTTGTCTAGGGATACCGAACAGCAGAGATGTCAGGATTACCCAGTTCATGTGGGCAGCACCAGGGCTTGAACTCTTAGTCTTGTGCTTGCTGGCAAATACTTTTAGCCACTGCACAAATCTTCCAAGTCACTTAATTTTTGACGAACCATCCATCTTTTTACATTCTAAATAATTTTTTTTTTTTAAATATTTTATTACACCGCCATGTGATATACAATTACAAAGATGTTCATGTTTGGGTTTCCGTCATACAGTGTTCCAGCACTCCATCCCCTCCACCAGTGCCCATTTCCCAACACCAATGTCCCCACTTCCCCTCCCCCTCCCCCCAGCCCGCCTCTATGGCAAATTCTTTATCTCTTCTCTTACACATTGTGGATTGCAATACATACATTCAGAGATCATCATGTATATCTTTTTCCTATATTCAATGCTCAGTTCTAGACTGGTATTATCATTTTTGACAAATATTAGCACACTGTCTCTTCTCTGTCCTACCCAACCACTGATTCCCACATGTTTGTGGAAGATTCCACCTTTTTTTTTTTGTTGAAAGATGCTAGGTAGAGCCTTGGTTCTACAGTGTTCCAACACGCACCCTCCGCCCAAACCTATCTCCCATCACCAATGACCCCACCTCCCCTCCCCCGCCTCCCGCACCTCAACCACTTAGCGGAGTTCTGTATGTCATTTCTTTCCTCTTTATATCTCCTTCCCAACAAACTTTCCTGCTCTTCGCTGGCTGCAATGCATTAAAAGACATTACTGTTTCACTATTTTAGTGGACCGCTGCCGCTTGCGGCCGCAAGCCTGGGCTCGAACTGGCTTTGCTCTGTTGATCTGGTCTGAGGCCGCTTCGCAGCGTCCGGACAGCAAACATGGTGGCTAGTGTGGTGGGCGAGTCACATCTGGCTGCTTCCGGGACCCCTCAGAGGCGACGGCCCACTCCCCAAAAACTCCATCTGCCCTCCTCGGGTTCCATGGTCAGCTAGGCCCGGCGCAGGCCGGCGCCAGCCTCCCCAGCCTTCCGTGAGGCCCTGTGCTGGCCCGTGGGCAGCTCGCGGCCAGGGGCCACCAGGTCCGACAAGATGGAGGGGGAAGGGACGACCACGCCTCCACTGGGACGACTTCCGGTGATTCCCCGCCTCTTGGAGCCGCTACCTGGGCTCGAATCTGGCTTTGCTCTGTTGATCTGGTCTGAGGCCGTTTCGCAGCGCCCGACAGCAAACATGGTGGCTAGTGTGGTGGCGCAGTCACATCTGGCTGCTTCGGGACCCCTCAGAGGCGACGGGCCCCCCTCCCAAAACCCATCTGCCCTCCTCGGGGGGTTCCATGGTCACTAGGCCCGGGGCGCAGGCCGAGCGCTAGCCTCCCAGCCTTCCGTGAGGCCCTGTGCTGGCCGTGGGCAGCTGCAAGCCAGGGCCACCAGGTCCGACGAAGATGGAGGGGGAAGGGACGACCACGCCTCCACTGACGGCACTTCCCGGTGATTCCGCCTCTTGGAGCCGCCTACCTGGGCTCGAACTGGCTTTGCTCTGTTGATCTGGTCTGAGGCCGTTCGCAGCGTCCGGACAGCAAACATGGTGGCTAGTGTGGTGGGCGAGTCACATCTGGCTGCTTCCGGGACCTCAGAGGCGACGGGCCCTCCCAAAACCCATCTGCCCTCCTCGGGTTCCATGGTCAGCTAGGCCGGCAGCGGGCGAGCGCCAGCCTCCCCAGCCTTCCGTGAGGGCCCTCTCTCAGGCTACCGTGGGCAGCCCGCCCGGCAGGGCCACCAGGTCCGACAAGATGGAGGGGGAAGGGACGACCACGCCTCCACTGGCGACTTCGCGTGATTCCGCCTCTTGGAGCCGCCTACCTGGGCTCGAACTGGCTTTTGCTCTGTTGATCTGGTCTGAGGCCGTTTCGCAGCGTCGGACCCGAAAGCAAACATGGTGGCTAGTTGTGGTGGCGCGAGTCACATCTGGCTGCTTCCGGGACCCCTCAGAGGCGACGGGCCCACTCCCAAAAACCCATCTGCCCTCCTCGGGGTTCCATGGTCAGCTAGGCCGAGCAGGCCG
>JAJIBD010000917.1:0-96702 GCA_021461705.1 Cryptotis parvus | reverse complement strand
ACAAGAAATGGGCTTTGCTGTCTCTTCTAACAGTTTTCAGCCCAAAATGTATGTGGTCTAATATTTGTATGGCCCACCCCAGACTTTTATTGAGAAATCGTTTGCATGAAGAATTTTTTCCAGCTTATGAGTTTGAGTCTATTAAAAGTTCTGACAGTTCACGTGTTTTTTGTAGGCAGCAGAATAGTGGATTCAGTTTTTTAAATCCATTTTGCTGCTCTGTGTTTCTTTCTCTTCTTTTTTATTTACGTCACACCTGGTGATGCTCAGGGGTTACTCCTGGCTCTGCACTCAGGATATACTTCTGGTGGTTTTGGGGGGACCATATGGGGTGCCAGGATCGAGCCCAGATTAGCCACATGCAAGGCAAACACACTCTCTGTTGTGCTATCGCCCTGGCCCCCTGCTCAGTGTTTCTTAACTGGTATGTTTAGACCATTAGCATTAAGAGAACTTATTATCATGGAGTTTTGTGCCATCTTTCTGTTAGGTTTGTTGTATTTGGGAGATTTGTGCTGTATTGCAGTAGCCCCTTTAGTTGTTTTAAAGTTGGTTTTGAGCCTGTGAAGTTTCTGAGGTATTGTTTATCCATAAAGTTGTATATCATTTCTTCAAATCTAAATGAGAGTCTAGCCAGGTAAGGTATTCTTGTTGAAGCTTTAATTTCATTGATTTTTTTTCAGTATATCCCACCACTGTGTGAGGACTCAGTGGGTTCTCTCTGATAAGTCTGCTGTAAATCTAAGGAATGCTCCCTTGTATGAAATTCTCCTTTGATTTTGTTGCTTGCAATATTATGTTTGTTGTTGTGATTAGGCATTCATTGTTCTGATTAGGGCTATGTCATGGAGTCTTTTAATTTGGGTGTCTTTTTATCTGGAACCCTTTCTGCTTTGTAGATCTGGATACCTGAATCCTCCCTCTTTGGGGTTGTCTCTGTCCTTCTGGGACTCTGATGATTCTAATGTTGTTCCTCTTAAATTCATCCCATTCAGTGTTTTCTTGACCACTGCTGAACTAGTTGGAGCTAGCTAGTTCTCTGAGCTAGTTGGAGATCTTTTTCCATCTTCTGTTGCTGTCTGAGTGCTTTCTGCAGCTCATCTTCAGTTCCCTCTTTTTCTCTTTGGCTGTTGACATTCTACTGTTGAGGCCACCCATTGCTTTTCATTTCCGCTACTGATTTTTTTTACTGATGCTTCTGTTTGTAGTTTTCTTATTTCTGCTCTCATTTCCTCCTGAGTTTTATTGGAAGTCCTTTACACTGTTTCTTTGGGCTCATTAAACATCCTCACCATTACATCTCTAAATTTTTATTAGAGAGATTATATATGTGGGTATTCCTTGTTGTGGCTTCAGGGCTCTTTTCATCACCCACTCCTCTGCTGGAGGTTTGTGTTGTTTCCCCATTATGCCATGGTAGTTTGGAGGTGGACCCTTCTGGAGCACTGTCAGTGTCCCTGCCAGGTAGGAGTCTGGGGAGACAAAGTAGATGATGTTCTTCTCTTTCCTCTTCAAGGATGTTGCCTTCCTCTTTGGTTTCTTGCCTGATTTGTGTGGGGCCTCTAGCAATGATTCAGAGGACATGTTCTTAGACATGAATTTACTGTTACTTTTAGATAGGGATTGTATTGATTCTAGTGCTTGTCATTATTTTTATGTGTTTTGGGGGCATGTTGAATGGAATATTGACCTAATAGTACAACACTGGCTAACTAGACTGCCCTTGTGAGAGTCCGGTATAAGAGGCCAAGATGTGGGACCAATGCAATATGGAAGGTTAGATTAACATGTGGCCAGGTGAATAGCCACTTCCTGGGAAGCCACCCTCCACCCCCCACCCCACCCCACCCCCACACACAGAGTAATTCTACCTAAGGGAAAAAGAAAGCACCACCCACTAGCACAGCTTTTGAGTTATTGAGGTTTTGCACATCCAAGAAACATAACTGCCCCTTCACACGGGCACTTATGGGGGCATCTGGGCCTTAGAAGGGGCCTTTCTCTTTTGCTATTGCTGACACTGCCTCAATTACTGGGTTTAGCCTGTTCAGCAGTCTGAGCCTCAGTCCTCTCATTGCTTCTTGGGAAAGTATTGATACGCAGCTAAGCCTTCACTACATGTTATGACTTTGAGCACACATGCCTGTGTGTAGGGGTTGTTCCTAGCTTTGTGCTTAGGAGTTCTGATGATGCTCAGACTAGGCATTGACCCAGACCTTCTACATGCAAAGTATGAATTCAGTCTTCTAAACTATCTCTAGTGTTACCATTTTGAGGACCAAAGATGAGAATATTGTAGGACTGAATCTGAATCATGAATACCTTTGTAATTGTGTGCCTCATGATTTTTTAATGAAAATTACTTTTAAAATGGTGAACCTATTAGCCTATCCATTTTGTTTCTTTTGATGTGCTGGTGAAAATAAATGTATAATATTCAAAGCATTAACTTCTGCAACTTACATCTAGCACTCACTTCTGAAACTATTTCCTTAAATATTAAAGCCTTTAGCATAAGTATTTCAGTATATTGAAATAATGAAAGGAGATAAAACACTATACTTAAAATTACCAACTGTGTACTGGTTAAAACAGTACTTCTTTTAAGATGTTTAAAACTATATACATATTTATAATTCCTATATAAAATACTCTCCCTCAATTATGAAAAAATTATCTCTTCAGCTCTTCCTATATGAGTCAGAGAAAAGGGGTAAAATACTCTAGCTCAAGCGTGAGTATGATTAAACCCAGGGGAAACAGAAACCAGTTCAAAGTAAAGTAACTAAGGTAGTTTTACTACCTAATAAGTCAAACATAAAAGATGACAATGGATCTGTCTCTGTACAGAAACTTGAGTGAGATCAACTGTCAGATCCTTTCTTTTGCATTGATTTCTGTTCTAAGCCAGCCCCTTGCATCTACAAAAACGGTGAGTGCATCTACAAAATTAGGTACTTATGATTACCTACCAATTCAAAATACACTACTTGATGAAACTTCTAAGCATCTCAGTAAGAACTCTTATTAGTTAAGGCTATATTGTTCCATCAGAATCAGTGGTGGAGCAGAGATGGGTACCTGACTAGCATTGCCGTTCATTCCAGTTCTCTGTGACAGTTCCAGCTAGGCACTGAAAGTCCAGTTCTCATGCCTTCAGATACCTGCCTAACTCAGGATGGAGAGTCAGTGGCAAAACAGCACCACCACAAACATGTGAGAGAGAGGTGGGTTCCAAAAAGGAAATTCTCTCAAAAAAGCAGTTGTCAAGGAAAATACTTTGAAGAGTGTCTAGAAGAACCTAGTAAATAGAGTAAAAGCAATTTTCAAACATAACTGCCATCATGCACAAAAAATACACCCATCTAAGATGACAGATATTGTAATCAATGATAGCTTTACTCCACCTCTAACAAAAAATAATATGCTATCAATTTAATTTTGATATACCATCATTTTTAGCACACTATTATTCTCTGTTACTAAAATGTAAATATGTCACACATATTAGATTTGAAAACGTTAAATGCATATCGCGATTTGGAGACAACCGCTGGACTAGAGCCATTACCGACTGGATCCCACGAGATGTCAAAAGATCACGTGGCCGCCCACCTACAAGATGGTCAGACTTCCTTGTAAAGACCCTGAAAAAACGGTTTTAGGCTCTTCATATTCCTGAATCAACCAGATGCCATTCGGTTACATTGGCGCGTGATAGGGTACAATGGAAATGTTACTGGCGCCCGCTCGAAAGCAAATCCATGAATAACGGATTCAAGTGATCAAGTGAAGTGATCAAATGCATATCAATGCTTAGATAAGTTCTCATCACAGAGGACTAACTTATCTACACCTTCCCCTCTTAATACACATGTTTTCATTTTCTGTTAATCATTTATATTTCCCTAGGTAATTTGTATAAAAATGCGTCCAGAAATTAGGGGATATAGTGCTGAAACTGAGTAAAATATTTTTAAAAGATAAATGAAAGTATGTACCTGAGCTTCTTAAAGTCCTCCCAGGAACTTTTCATGAACATTCAATCAGATTGACTCCTGGAAATAGATCACTAGCACCTGCATGATTTGGAAGAAACCTATTGGACTTGCTCTTTACAGTCCAGCATATAATTTCCTTCCTTAAAGCCTCTGCACTGATTTTTCCAACTGAGATGCTTATGTCTAGTTTTCTTTCTGTTTTGTTTTTACCTGGCAATTGCCTTATCAAAAAGAAAATTCTCAGTCTCCTGAATTGAAGCACTCTTGAATCCACATCCCATCTTGATTAGGAGCCATGGCCTAATACCTCCCCTATTGCTATTATTCTCCAGGTGTCACCCAAAGACACTCCTCACTCATTTTTCTTTCTTCTTATTTTCCAACTACTATAGAAAATTCTCTGGCTGAAAATAGAATTCATATCAATTCATGACACACAAGTGATATAATAAACTCGTGCTGTCATATGAATTAATTCTTTTTAAAAAATATTTAGCAAATGACTAGACCATAGAACCAGATGCCGAGAATGAGTTGAGTTGGTAACAGCAAGACTTTTAGGATGATGACTTAAACAGGCTTGTTTCTCTAGACTGCCCTACATATGATGCTCATGCCTGATAAAAGTGGGGGGGAAGACACATGTATTAGAGAGAATCAGATTTTGTAAAAAGGTTAAAATGGAAAAATAAGATCTAATATTGTTTCCAACTTTCCCAGTTGATGAAAGAAAGGCCCTGGAAGGCCTTTTTAATGTTATTTATTTGCTTTGTATTGTTTTACTGTCGTGTTTGGCTAGAGTGTTGAAAATAAAATAGATAGCAACACGTATCACAAGTGCATTTGGCTGTGAGAATGTGATAAATTCAGTTACATCTGGAAAGTCTATCAGACCGCCAAAGTTTCCTGAGCAAATTTAGGAAGTTTTCCAAATTTGCAATCATTTGGACTTTATTTTTGTTGTTTCATAAGCATTTGGATACATTTCTATAGGAAGTTAGAATTTCTCCTGAATAATGAGTTCTTATGCTGATAAGCACCAAGACATTGTAAACATAAAAAGAATGAGAAAACAAAACATACACATACATGAGAGGATTGGGGAGTGATTTAAATGACTAAAATGAATCCAGGCAGAAAGGAAGAAGGATTTGGGCTCAGGGTGAGTGGGGAGAAGGAAATCAGAAAGAAATGGTAGAAATCAAAGGTAAAGATAGGAAAAAAATTAAAGCAGGTGTCGCTTAGGGTACTTTCCAGAAATACTTGTCACTTGTCACTTATCTTCCCATTGTTCATTGTTCATTGATTTGCTCGAGCTGGTGCCAGTAACGACTCCATTCCTTGGGAATGAGGTCCATTTTTGTTACTATTTTTGTCATATCAAATACACCATGGGTAGCTGCCAGGCTCTGCTGTGGCTCTAGTTTCATCCCAGGGGGCCCAGTCTTTTTCTATGTCAGACCATGAACCATCCAGGGCCCTGGGTCTAGACAAGCCTGTCTCCTGTCTGTCATCTGCCAATGCAGCCGGGCACTGCAGCCACACCTGCAACACTTCAAGGGGCAGCTTTGGTACTTTATTTACGATGAGCACTTTCAGGTTTGCCATCGTGTATATCTAAACATACAACCCAAGACAACAACAGCTAACTAATAACATACCATAAAATGAATACTTTCACGCATCAGAACTGCAAACAAGGGACCCGGAGTGATAGCACAGTGGGGAGGGTTCTGCCTTGCAAGAGGCCAACCCGGGTTTGATCCCCCGGCATCCCATATGGTCTCCCAAGCACCACCAGGAGTAATTCTTGAGTGAAGAGCCAGGATTAACCCCTAAGCATCACCAGTTGTGACCCAGAAAGCAAAATGAAAAGCAATATAGGAAAGAAAGTACAAACACAGGCTTGAGGGCAAGCAGGTCTCTTGTCCTGCATGTGGGTTGACCCACACTAGATACCCTGAATCATGCACTGCCAGGGAGTGATCCCTGAGCACAGAGCCAGGAGTAAATTTTGCATAGAGCCAGATGTGGATCCTAGAAAAAAAAGAAAGAACGGAAGAAACTGCAGTTACAAAACTGGCTGTGTGCCCGAGGTCAGTTCACAGAATATTTTCCATGAAGATTCTGGGTGTGGGGCTTAAGCGACAGCACAGCTGGTAGGACATTTGCCTTGCACATGGCCGATGAGGGTTCGATCCCCAGCATCCCATATGATCCCCTGAGCACTACCAGGAGTTATTCCTGAGTGGAAAACCGAGTAACCCCTGACCGTCACCAGTTGTTACCCAAAAAAAAAAAAAAAAAAGATTCTGTGGTCTAGGTGAGGAAACTGAATACAGTTTAGATAGTAGATGAAGTGAAATTTTTTATACAGTAAAAGTGATGTGGTTGGTGCAAATGTACGTATTACCAGATACCACGTACTCAAATCTGAACAAAGCATTTGGTTGTTGTATAAGCACAGATTGTATGATAAAGAAACAGTTTAACTGTTCATGGTTATTCTTTGTTCCTTAAAGGCACTGCTAAAGTTTTTCATTAATTTCTTGATGAATTGTTGACTTTCACTTCACTTAATCACTTGAATCCCATTATTCATCAATTTGCTCGAGCGGGCACCAGTAACATTTCCATTGGACCCTATCACGTGCCAATGTAGCCCAATGGAATCTGGTTGATTCAGGAATATGAAGAGCCTCAAACTGTTCCTTCAGGGTCTTTACAAGGAAGTCTGACCATCTTGTAGGTTGCCGGCCACGTGATCTTTTGACATCCCTTGGGATCCAGTCAGTAATGGCTCTAGTCCAGCAGTTATCTCCAAATCGCATTACATGTCCAGCCCATCTGATTTTCGATGCCTTGGCAAACGAGACAGCGTCCCTGATTCTGGAATAGTGACGGAGGTCAGAACTCCGATTCCTTCTCTCACTTGAGTGAGGCGTGATATTCGAAGCATAGCTCTTTCAATTCCTCTCTGGGAGACTGGAATAGCATTCTCATCCTGCTTTCGTAGGACCCAGGTCTCTGAGGCATGTGTTAATGCAGGGAGAACCGTGGAGTCATACAGATGTGCCCGGAGCCGGAGTTTCTTTGTGCTTTTAACTATTTCTTTGATGCCTTTGGAGGCATTCCATGCTGCTCTCTTCCTCCTGCACAGCTCAGGTTTTAGGTCGTTCATCATGTTGATTTCTCGACCTAGGTACACATTAGTTCATTCTTCATAAACATTGTTTTCTTTAGATTCAGCTGTAGACCTATCTTTCCACATTCTCGGTCGAAGTCAGCCAGCATTTGTGCCACTTGGCTAATGTTTGGTGTTATTAGAAAGATGTCATCAGCAAAGCCGAGGTGGTGTAGTGGCCGACCATCTATCTATTCCTTCCCATTCTAATTGTTGCATGATGTTCTTGAGGGTGGTGCTGAAGAGTTTTGGTGAAATGGTATCACCCTGTCGAACCCCTCTTTTCACATTAATGATCACTTCTTTGTAGAATGGCGAGATCCTGGTGGTGAATCCGTAACACAGCTCATGAAGGATCTTGATGTATTGGGTTTGAACACCCTGTTTGGCTAGGGCTTCAATGACTGATTCAGTCTCCACAGAATCAAAGGCTTTCTGTAAATCAATGAACGTGAGACAGAGCGGCATCTTGTATTCTCTACAAACCTCGATGAGCTTGGTTGCTGTGTGGATATGGTCGATGGTGCTGAATCCTTTTCGGAAGCCTGCTTACTCGCATGGTTGTCCTTCATCTAGTTTTCTGTTAATCCTATTCAGCATGACTCGTGTAAGCAGCTTGTAGATGAAGGGCAACAGGCAGATGGGGCGATAGTTGCCGATGTCGTGAATATCTCCATTCTTGAACAGTAGAACTGTCCTGCTTGTTTTCCATTGGGAGGGCACCTTGTATTCGGACAGGTAGCGTGTGAATAGCCGAGCTAGTGTATTGATGAGTACCAACGGCAGATTCTTCAGGTGTTAGGGTCTGACTTTGTCTGAGCCTGGTGCTGTTCCCTTCTTTACCAATGAGATGGCATGTCGGATTTCAGAAGGGAGAACGTTGGGAATGACATATCCATCCTGTGGTATTTGGTATGTGGGCAAGTGGATGTGCCTATCAAAGAGATTTGTGTAGAATTCCTGGATAATCTTCTCCATTGCCTTTCTGAAAATGTGATAGATCCATCAGGGCGTCGGAGGGTAGTCATCTTGGTCTTATAGTTGGCGAAGGACAGGTGGGCAGTGTGAATGCTTTTCCGGCTTCTGCTGCATCTTCCAGTATTTCTGCTGTTCTGTCTTTGAGGTCTTCCTTTATCGCTTCTCTGCACCATTTAGCAAGCTTGGACGTTAGCATTTGGTTTCCTGAGGCTCGCGCCTTGCCACTTCGGCGAATGAGCTTAGAGTTACTGAAGACAAGCGTCCTTTTGTGTCTTTCTCTCTCTCAGCATTCTTCGCACAATCATGGAGGTGCTGAACCAGTCGGTTGTATTCTTAGTTGATGTCGTCAATGATGGTATCTTCCCATGTTGCTGCAATGGTGCCAAAGAGTTCCCAGTTGGTGGTCGTTCTGGGAGTTCTCTTCTTAAACTTTGCAGCCTTTTCTCCCCGTTGTGGGAAGTAGAATTTTGCACGAAGGAGACAGTGGTCTGATCCTGTTTGGAATTTGGGGACGACTGCTACATCGGTCAGACAAAACCATCGATTGAAGATGATATGGTCAATTTCATTGTGGAACTGTCCGCCAGGAGATTCCCATGTCCAACGTTTCGCTTCAGCCTTCTGGAACTGTGAGTTCCCATGAATGGTCTTGGTGGATATGATGAACTCAGATAGTCTCTCACCCTGTTTGTTCCATTCTAGGCCATGGGTCCCTATGTGGAGTTCTTAAGCCGGTCTTCTTGGTCCTATCTTGGCATTAAAATCACCGACCATGATCTTGTAGTAGGTGTGATCTTTTTTATAGAACTCCTCCAATTCCATGTAGAATTTCTCAATTTCATCTTTGTATTTGGATATTGGTGTGTAGACAATAAAGATAGAAATTGCTGGCAGTGGACCACATCTCTTCAAGTGCAATTGTCCTATTCGGTTTGTTAGGCATTCAAATGAATCAATGTTGACAGCCATGTTTGTGTTGACAAGGACACCGACGCCACCGATGCCTCTTTTCGGCGCATGTTCCAAGGAACAATTCTTCTTCGGTTTCAAATACAGCATGATGCAACTGATGCCTCCTCGTCTCAGACCAATGGTGTCGTACTTGATCTTTTGCGCTTGCACCAAAAGATCAATTATTGTTATTGTTGACTTTAATAACAATAAAAGACCAAGAAGATAATAATTGTTCAACACTTAGGATTTAGGAATAATTGTGCCTGGACGTGTTTGCAGTTCGGATCCTGAAAAAATTTCTCGTTGCAGAATTTCATTCAGCTGAACTCTGTTGCAATTTCACCCATGTAATTCAGCGTTTCTCAGATTTAGTGAAACCCAAGTAACAATAATGACCGACCACTTAAAATGTATACCAGAAGATAGCAACTCTTTCAGCAGGGAAAAATGATATCTCTCCAGGTTTCAAAAGGTGGCATTCTTTAAACAAACAAACAAAAGAGCTACTTAGTTTTTAATATTTTACACATGACATATATAGATTGTCATCAATGACATTAACCTTTGTAATATAAGTCTCTAAGTTTTCATTTTATCACAATTAGCTTGTTTAATTTGCAAACAATGAGTACTTGAGTTGATATTGAAGTACCATCAATTATGCTACAGTTTCAATTTTTAGGCATTGCTATTAAAATTAATGATTGAAAGTTGGGCTGGAGAAATAGCACAGCGGGTAGGGTGTTTTCTTTTGCATGTTGTTGTCCCAGGTTTGATTCCCAGGGTCCCATATGGGGCTCCCTCCCCAGCACCACCAGGAGTAATTTCTGAGTGGGAGCCAGGGAAACCCCTGAGCATTGCCAGGTGTAACCCAAAACAAAAAGAAAAATGATTGAATGATTAAAAAGAACAAATTATATTTGAACATAGCAAATATTAAGATTTGAGTAAGTAACATTACATGCATAGGTAGTTGCTTTTCCTAATAAATGAGTGACATGCCAAAGTTACAGACTCAAAGTAATATTTCGTAGATGTATCTTAGCTTTCTCCAGGGATACAATAACTAAATGGTATGTTTTAAACTATAATTCTTTTAGAATTGTATTGAAATTTAGTGAGATTTTCCATTTAAACTTTAGGCGTGTCATATAATATTTTATTTTTTATCACTTTCAGTGTGAAACTATCAATAGTGTGCAAGTATAAATAAGCTTTAAATACTGTGCAAAGCAGTGATTGACTTTGGGGGAAAGAAAAGAAATACTTGTAGAGTCTTATTTATTTTGATGTGTATACTAGAGTCTAATCCCTGTTTCACTGTTGATTATCACTGTATCACTGTCTTCCCGTTTATCATTGATTGGCTCGGAGCGGTACCAGTAACATCTGCACATGTACTGTTTCATGCTAGTAGAGCCCAGGGGGCACCTGCTTGCTCCAGGAACATAAAGAGCCTCAAACAATTCCATCAGGTCATGGGAATGAGGTATATTATTGTTACTGGTATTTGCCATATCAAATACAACATGGGGAACTTGCCAGGCTCTGCCGTGCGGGGTAGCATACTCTTGAAGTCATCTCTAAATCCAGCATTTATTGATGAACCACGCAGCCGGAAGCGGCCACACAAGCCAGGCTGTGATAGGCTGGTCTGCTGGGTGGAGTTCTGACGAGAGAGAAGTCCGGATGTGGAAAATGGAGGCCCTCATGGAGTAGGCGGTCGTCTGGCTTGTTGCAAGGCTCTGCTGGGGTGGCAGGCCAGGGCTAGAACCCGCCATCCCACCTGGGCACCTCATGAGTGGCTGGGCACAGGGAGAGCCAGTAGCAGCTCTACCCCATGTCTGTGAGTCTCTGGATCAGCATACCTGAGCTGGATTTAAAAAAAGACTGCTGCAGGGTGGATCTGGATGAGCCGGGCTGTGATAGACTGGTCTGCTGGGTGGAGTTCTGAAGAGAGGGAAGTCAGATGTGCAAACATATTTTAAACCCATATTTAGAAACTCTTTCCTATTGTAATATTGAAATGCTTTCTGGACTTTTCATATTTTCTAAGGTGGCCTGCTGAGGTTTAAAAATTTGTTCTGAGGTGGGGCCGGAGTGATAGCACAGCATTTGCCTGCATTGCCGTGCATGTGCATTTGCCTTGCATGCATGTGGTCTTGATCCCCAGCATCCCATTTGGTCCCCGAGCACCACCAGGATTAATTCCTGAGTTGCAGGGCCAGGAGTAATCCCTGAACACTGTCGGGTGTGACCCAGAAAGCAAAAATAAATAAATAAATAGATAAATAAAAAGTGGATAAATAAACAAATAAATAAATAAATAAATAAATAAATAGGTATCACTGTCTTCCCTTTCATCATCGATTTGCTCAGAGCGGGCACCAGTAACATCTCCATATGACCTGTCTCATGCAAGTAAAGCCCAAGGGCACCTGCTTGCTCCAGGAACATAAAGGGCCTCAAAACCATTCCATCAGGTCATGGGAATGAGGTCTATAATTGTTACTGGTATCTGGCATATCAAATACGACACAGGTAGCTTGCTAGGCTCTGCCGTGCAGGTAGCATACTCTTGTAGTCATCTCAAAATCCAGCATTTATTGATGAACCGTGAGAGCCTGACTGTGATAGGCTGGTCTGCTGGGTGGAGTTCTGACGAGGGGAAGTCCCAATGTGGAAAATGGAGGTCCTCATGGAGTGGGGAAGTCGTCTGCCTTGTTAAGGCTCTGCTTGGGTGGCAGGCCAGGGCTAGAACCTGCCATCCCTCCCAGGCACCTCATGAGCGGCTGGGCACAGTGAGAGCCAGTAGCAGCTCTGCCCCATGTCTGTCTCTGGATCAGCATACCTGGGCGGATTAAAAAAAGACTGCAGCAGGGTGGATCTCAATGAGCCTGGCTGTGATAGGCTGGTCTGCTGGGTGGAGTTCTGGGCTGGATTAAATAAATAGGTGAATGAATAAAATTTGTTCTGGGGAATTATGGTCTTTGATTTATTCGGCATATATGTTTTGGTCATTCATGCATTTATGCACAATTGGTTTTCATACATGGTTCCTGGTAACAGCAACCCAAAATGTTAAAATGTCCTAAATATAGTGCTGGAGAGACAGTGTAGTATATAGGTCCTTGCCTTGCACAAAGTCAACTTCAGTTTGATCCCTGGAACCACGTATAGTTCTGAGCAGTGCAAAAAGTGATCCCTGAGCATAGAGCCAGGAATAAGTAATCCCTGAGTATTGCCACTCAACTTAAAACCCCCAATTAATTTTTCCCTAAATGTAGTGTATTAAAATTTGCTCTGCTTTGGGTTTTATTGTTGTTGTTGTTTGTTTTGTGGCCACACCCAGCAGTGCTCAGAGCTTACTCCTGGCTTTGTGATCAGGGATCACTCCTAGTGGGATTGGGGGACCTTATGTGATGTTGGGGATCAAACCTGGCTCAGCTGTGTGCACAAACACTGAGCTCCATATTGTTGCTCAGGCCCCTTGTTAATCTTGCTTTGGAAGATCAGGATCTTGCCTCTGCAGAAGAGATTTAGTTGAAGTTAGAAAATGACATAGTGCATGCTGTTTATTTGAAGCAAGTTATGCACTCAGTGTGTGGGCATATAACAAAAATTATTTTTTTCTATACAAATTTATAGTCTATATGGTTATAGAAATGCAATAGATTAATAAGGGTCAAGATATGTATGAACTTTTTAAAAAGAGGAAGATTTGGGGGTGATAAATTCCCATGGTCAAAACAAGAGTCACCTAGATTCAAAGCATATTTGTTCACTGGGGAGTTGTCATGGCAATTGTAAACTCCCGTTACCCTAGTAGGTGTAATTTTAATATTGTAAATGTATTTTATGAGCTATAATTAAGTTGTGTGTTGTCTAATCATTGCCTGATACCTGTGTGTGATTCTAACTGGTCTAAGGCCTTATCTTTTTCACTTTTCAGTGATAAAACTTGTGAAACTCATTAATTTTGTTGGCAAAAACATACTTGGCTTCTAATTTTGTGTGTGGGCTCATAGAAACCTGATCAAAGATGGGAATGGGAGGTTTTTCATGTTAACATGATAAAGGACAGACTATAATAATTACCATTCCTTGTAAAAACACATAGATGTTTTGCATAAGTCAAAAACAAAATGGAGTAGTTCAGTACATCATTATCTGTACAAAGGGATCATTTTCCTATAAGAAGCGAAGTTTTCATATTCTTTCCATTTTGGTTAGCAGTATCATTATTTTTACACTAAAATTTCCTCAGTCTCAAAAATGTCTTTATATAGTATTGCACCCTGGGTATAAGGACTCATAACTCTCTCAATCCTACCCTCTTAACTTTTGGTGAATTAAGTGAGATTGGAAGTAGAGTTGCCAGCAATCATGAGCTAATCTATCATGCACAATAATCACTATCACTATCACTATCTTCCCGTTAATCATCTATTTGCTAGAGCAGGCACCAGTAATATCTCCATATGTCCTATCTCATGCTAGTAGAACCCAAAGGCATCCGTTTGCTCCAGGAACATAAAGAGCCTCAAACCATTACATTAGGTCATGGGAATGAACTAATATAAATATTACTGGTATTTGGCATATCAAATACGACATGAGCAGCTTGCCAGGCTTGTCGTGAGGGTAGCATACTCTTGTAGTCACCTCTAAATAAAGCAACTATTGATGAACCGCGCGGCTGCTAGCTATGATAGTCTGATCTGCAGGGTGGAGTTGTGACGAGAAAGAAGTCCGGATGTGGAAAATGGTGGCCTCCATGGAGTCGGGGGTCGTCTGGTTTGTTGTGAGGCTCTGCTGGGGTGGCAAGCTAGGGCTAGAACCCACCATGCCTCCCGGGCGCCTCATGAGAGTCTCTGGTTTAGCATACCTGGGCCGAATTGGAAAAAAAAAAAACTGCTGCAGGGTGGGTGTCGATGATCCGGGCTGTGATAGTCTGGTCTGCTGGGTAGAGTGGGACGAGAAAAGAAGTCCGGATGTGGAAAATGGCGGCCTCCATGGAGTCGGGGGGGGGGGTTGTCTGGCTTGTTGTAAGGCTCTGCTGGGGTGGCAGGCCATGGCTAGAACCTGCCATGCCTCCTGGGCGCCTCATGAGCAGCTGGGGGTAAATTTCCTACCCCTAAAATATTATAGCAATTTGATGAGATTATTACCCCAACTGTCTCTTGAGGCTTAGCCATCACAGATGCCTTTCCATTTCTTTAGGTCTTCTTCCGACAGTTTTGTATCACTGTATCACTGTCTTCCCATTGTTCATCGATTTGCTAGAGTGGGCACCAGTAACATCTCCATTAGTCCTGTCACAAACAAGTGCAACCCAAGGGGCATATACTTCCTACAGGGACAGGAGGAGCCTGAAACCATTCTTCAGGTTATGGAACTGAGGTCCACAATAGTTACTAGTCTTTAGCGTAAAAAGTAAATAAAACACGGTAGCTTGCCAGGCTTTACTGTGTAGGTGGTAACAGTTTTGTAGGGTTTTTTTTTTTCTTTTTGGGTGACACCCGGCAATGCTCAGGGGTTTCTCTTTTCTCCTGGCTCTGCACTCAGGAATTATTCCCTCAATAATAATGTCCCGGGGCGGAGCCATAACCCAGCGGGTAGGGCGTTTGCCTTGCACGTGGCCGGCCTATTGCTGGCCCAGGTTCAATCCCTGGCATCCCATATGGTCCCCTGAGCACCGCCAGGGGTAATTCCTGAGTGCAGAGCCAGGAGTAACCCCTGAGCATTGCTGGGTGTGACCCAAAAAGCAAAATAATAATAATAATAATAATAATAATAATAAAGTCCCATTAGGACTCAAGAGGACATATTTTATAATGTCTATAGGTTGAACACATGGAAATTTGAGGAGAATGATATCCTTGGAGAGAGTTTGGAAGTGCTATAGATTTCCCTCCAACTTTGCCCTAATTTTTTTCATTGAATTTTTGTATTTAGCTTTTAACATCCCCTGTAATACATTTATGATCCATTAAATCAAAGGCACACATCAAAATCTAGGATTACAAATGGTAGCTGAAGTTTAAGGAGGAGTCGTGAGAACTGCTCCTTTGTAAAAAAATTAGAAGCCCAGGTGGTATCCTAGGGTCTGAGCTTGGCATCTGAAGTATAGGGCAGTCTTGAAAACTGCAATTTTTAAGTACATAGTAGCAACATATTTTGAATACTCAAGATGAATTCTCAAACTCCCTGCTCATTTCTACAGAACTGCTTAGGAGAAGTTCATACCACAGCCATGATGCAGTTTCTTCATGTGTCTTTAGGAGACAAAAATGCACAGGAGAAGTCTACACTGGTCACAATGCTGCCTTTTCCTATGTCTTTCACTTGATCACTTGATCACTTGAATCTCGTTATTCATTGATTTGCTCGAGCGGGCACCAGTACCATTTCCATTGAACCGTATCACGTGCCAATGTAGCCCACTGGCATCTGGTTGATTTAGGAATATGAAGAGCCTCAAACCGTTTTTCCTATGTCTTTAGGAGACAAAAATGTAGATATGTATCTAAGAGGCTATAGTATTGCATTTTTTACTCAAAATATTATAACTATTATGTATTGTGGACAACCCCTGTTTATGAGAACAATTTTTATCAAATTATTGCAATTGGAATGTCATTTTTTCTTTCATGTCAAATAATGATATTGGAAGACACATTTTTGATGAATACTCTACAATATGTATTGAAATATGCTTAGTGGCTAGTAGACTTAAATTTTCTTATTAAATATTGATTTATCAATTAGCCATAGTGTAAAGCATATGTTTCAGATATTAACTTAATTTTTATAGTAAACCATTCATCATGTGAAAGAAATACATGTTAAGAAACGATGTCTAACTTAACTTTACATTGTCAGCAGTGCATTATCAGAATTAAAAAGCTCCTTAAAAATGTTGTGCAAGGGCTAGTGAAATAGCTCAAGTGATAGAACATATAACTAGCATATGTGAGGCCCTGATTTTGGTCCCCAGAATCATATGGGCACATGATCCAAGAGTCAAGTCCTGCCTGGTATAATACTGGTGCCTGACACCATTCCTACTAAAACTCACATTGTTAGGTTGACATGTCACTAGGGTACCAATTGGCTATAACCCTCATAAGTAAAGATGATAAAAAGCAATAATTTTTTTAAAGATTAGACCTGAAATTACTGACTTTATTTTCTTTTTTTTTAATTAATATTTTATTATACCACCATGAGATATACAATTACAACATTGTTCATGTTTGGGGAAAAGCAATAATTTTTATATAAAATTGTCAATAAAACATGTATTTCATCCCTTTTATAAATTTTCCCTCTATAATATTGTTATGGCAGGTTAAGGTGTCACTTTAAAGCTCTGCCCCTAAAACAGGTAGCCAATCAGACATAGAAGGGGCTGGCTGGGTGTGGGATTTTGATTATTGATACAAGCCCCTAGTGGGAACCCACAAAGATGAGAGGAGAGAGGCTGGAGGCTGGTTCTGATCCATCTTTCTCCAGCCTGGGAGAAGCTGCCTATCCTCTATTTCTCTCAGAACAAGGACTCCCTGGGACCCAAGACTCTCTCTCTCTCCGTGGGACCTCCAGAACAGGTAGGCCTGCATGAGCCCACTCAGGGGCTTAGTATAGGCGGCCACCTCAGGAGCAGGCTGGCAGAATACAGGATGGGCTCGGACCCCAGGTAACTCAGGTATAGGCTGTGCTTGCTGCCCAGGAAGGGATAAAGTGCAGAGCTCAGGGATCTGGCCCACAGGGGCAGCTGAGGCCATCTCTGGTAAAGCCTATTAGAGAGAGCAGTGCAGGGATAGGACCTGTGACATTATTCAAGGGAGGCAAGTAGACTGCTTGGTAAAGGACAGGGAAGTCGTTGACTGAACCAGGCAGAGTTAAAGACAGGACCAGGATATCATTCGGTGGATAATAGAGAGGCCTAGACATCCCGGGCGGGACCAGAATCCATCTGTATCATAAGTTTAACTTTCTTCCAAGTATTGTATGCAAATCTTTCATACAAGTCTCAAGAACCCACAAGCACAGGAAAATCTGCATTCATGTTAACAATATTAATAGCAAATATTCAAAAGAAATAAGAATGACATCACAAACTAAAAGCTCATAATATTACATGTTTGAAATCCTGACTTAAAAGATAAAAAAGGAGCACTCATTTAGAAAGATTGATTGTTTGATATAATTATGAAAGACCTACAGTGTTAACACTAAAATGATTAGATCCTCATCAGTTGATCATGTTATCTATATAGACTGTGTCAGGCTTAAAATTTAGCTGATTTATTTACCTTTATTGTGTAAGCTCTCCCCAACCCAGCTTTAATTTAATCTATAATTTAAAACAATGATAATTTTCCTAAAGTCATTTGCCATATGAGTTCGTCTCCCTCTCTATGACTTAGCTTCAAGCACCTCAAACTCATGAAGAAAAGAAGAAAGTCATTTTGCGTTTAAATGAAAAAAATTCATCAATGAAGAAAGTCCACTTTTTTAGGATCATAACATTTAGATCTCTCAAGTGTATTAAGATCACCTTATGTTCAGACACTTCCTCTGTGAATTGACTAATAAAACCTTACAATACCTTTTATTTATAATTCCTATTTTGACCCTCTTCTATTCAACACAAACCATAAAAAATTACCATCTGATAAATAAAGGATATCTCAGTTTTACGCATAGCTGCTATTTTTTTTCTTGGTGAATTATTTTATAAAAGCGTCTTTCCAGGAAGATTCCCTCTTAGGAAAGACTGCCTACCAGGAGAGCAACTGTTGTGAAAGCAATCAAATACTCTTAATTAAAAAAATCCCAACTACCTTAAAATGTTTCCCCTTATGACCTCAATTCCTAGGAGGCTTTCATTTTCATCAACTAGTTTTGAATTGTTTTGACATAATTAGAGCAAAAGTATCACAGATGTTGTTTTTTTTTTTAATTTGGGCTGAGGTTTGCCAGATGTTTAAATTACCTATTATAAATTATAAGCATTTAAACAATATGCATTGTGAAGATAAATCTACCTTAAGAGTTCCTTCCAACAGTTAATCAAATCACTAACCTTGGAATATATATAAATTCAAAAATGATTGAGTTTTGATGTACACATAAGTTCTATGTGCACATCCTTCTTTATTGTACATAATCTTAAAAATATATACAGAATCCATATTATACTATTGATCTAATAGATCCAACGTGTGTGGCTTACAGGGAATACTATATGCCAAAGTATTTTTAACCTAGAAGAGTGTAAACTTCCATAAAATTGGCATTCAGTTTTTATGATACCTTTTTGGCTAATTAGTTATGTTTGAGAGATTAATGTTTTTATGAGGGAAAGCAAAAATGCTTTACTTTTAAATATCCAGATTTGAAAATAGATTAAGCAGACTGTTTTGCATAAAACAATGTAGAAGAAAAGCTCAATTAATTTAATCAGTTATCCAAGTGTCAAATAATTTGCCAATGAAATTTTATGTAGGCATCGACTTGTCCTAAGTATGCCATTTACCAATAGGAGACAAAAATGCTATTTGAACCATCTGGAATTCTGGACTAGGAGAGGGCTTTAGTGATTACATCAGCAATGTGTGCCAGCTTCAGAGATAAGTGTTTGGGGGAAATAGAAGAAGCAAATATGTAAGCTTTATATGTATCCCCTCAAGCTCATGGTAGTAAATGCTGAAAAATTATTTAACATCATGAGATAATAGCATGGATGGGCACAGACCTAGATAAATTAGCATCAGTGTCCTTGTATCTTTGGCAAGAAATTGTAGAGGAGATGGCTTAAAAGTGGGAGTGGTAGAAGGAGGAGAAATATGAAAAGCCAAGAGAAGTTAATTGAGTCTAGCAGAGTAAAAATATTACTCAGAAAAAACACCTAAGATTCAAAATGAGTTCACCTAAAATCAAATTTGTGATGCTAATCAGATAGACTGTGTACTCAAATCCTCTTCATTCCTGGTCTGGTCTCTTTCAACAGCCTCTTTATGTATTTTATGCACCTGCCTTTTCCTCTCTTTGACTTTGTTTCTAAAAATGTTTGAAGAATTGTTAGTTTTAAGTGTAAATCTAGCTATTACTTAAATAGTATATTCAGCTTTCCACCCTCATCCTCAAAAGAGGTGTACATCTCAAAGGACAAAGAATCACAAAAGAAAAGAGTTGACAGGGATGACAGCAACTGGGACTATGTAAAACAGATAAGGGATTAATAATTTGGCAAAACAAAGAGTATTAAATTCAAATTGTGTGGAGAAAGAGATCTGCTAAGAAC
Source organism: Cryptotis parvus (assembly GCA_021461705.1). Lineage (NCBI taxonomy): Eukaryota > Metazoa > Chordata > Mammalia > Eulipotyphla > Soricidae > Cryptotis > Cryptotis parvus. The sequence goes on along the minus strand of JAJIBD010000917.1, from coordinate 77,273 downwards.
TAATTTCTGCTTTGTTTATTTAACTATTTATCTCTCTAGAAACTGAATTGCATATCTTTATGTCCCCTGTGCCTATAATAAAGTGAGACATTGCTGCAACCCTGATTTTAAGTGAGCATAAATAATAATTATTATTGGTATTTATTGAATTTATAAGAAATACAAATTTTCCTTATTTTCCATTTTTATGTGTTGTATTTTATTTTTATAACAAGGTTTTCATTTATTAGCAGCTTATACTTATGTAAAAGAGAACTAAAGTTCAGTTAAATAGTTAAGTTTAGAAAGTCATGATCTGACTCTGGGCAAGGTAGAATTTGAACTCATAAAAATGCAAAATCAAAGTATTCCACCCATATGCTACAACGTCTTAATGTTAAATTTGTTCATACAATTGTTTTGTTTTTGCTTCTTTTCTAAGAAATAACCATTTATTCTAGGAACGTATGAAAGAGATTACTTGATCACTTGATCACTTGAAATTCCGTTATTTGTCAATTTGCTCAAGTGGGCACCAGTAACGTTTCCGTTACTATCAGTAACTGTGTCACGTGCTAGCAGATGCCCACCCACTGGCATCTGTTTGCCCGAAGAATATGAAGAGCCTCAAACCATTCGTTCAGGGTCTTGACAAAGAAGTCTGACCATCATGTAAGTGGGTGGCCACGTGATCTTTTGATGTCCCTGATGTCCTGGGAACCAGTCAGTAATGGCTCTAGTTCAGCGGTCATCTCCAAATCGCATTACATGTCCAGCCCATCTGATATTTTGATGCCTTGGCAAATGAGACAGCATCCCTGACTCTGGATCATTGACGGAGTTGAACTCTGGATTCCTCCTCTCACTTGTGTGAAGTGTGATATTCAAGCATAGCTCATGGATTCCTCTTTGGGAGACCCGAATAACATTCTCATCCTGGTTTCATAGGGCCCAGGTCTCTGAGGTATATGTTAATGGAAAATGGTGGAGTCAAAGAGATGTGCACGGGAGCCAGAGGTTCTTTGTCCTTTTAGCTATTTCTTCAATGCTCTTGAAGGCATTCCATGCTGCTCTCTCCTCCTGTGCAGCTCAGGTTTTAGGTCATTCATCATGTTGACTTCTCGACCTAGGTACACATAACTGCTCCAATCAGAGATTTTTTTTTTCCGTTGAGAGTGAATGGGGCCTCTGGAACTAGTTCATTTTTCATGAACATAGTTTTGTTGAGATTCAGCTGTAGACCTATCTTTCCATGTTCTCGGTCAAAGTCAGCCAGCATTTGTGCCGCTTGGCTAATGTTTGGTATTATTAGAACAATGTCATCAAAGTCCGGAAAGCTACTGAGAGTATACCGCCTGCATGACAGCACCTGGCAAGCTGTCCATCACATATTTGATTTGCCAAAACCAGTAAACACAATGAAAAAGATACAATTCAAAAATATTTTAAGCAACAATTTATGCCAAAATCAGTGAAAAGGCAGCAATAGAACCAGCTCATTGTTTGCACTATGGCAATATGACTGGCCTTACCCCCTGGTCTTTTCTTTGCCAATGGAAATAAGAATCAATGCATGTTCTATTTGATAGTAATGTTCAAATTTGGGTAATATCTAGACTGTAAATCTTATCCAAAAATGGTTATTTGGTTTCTTCACCCAACAGAATTACCACAAATTAATCCCAAAGGGAAATTAAGGGGTTTTATAAAAGTGAAAAGTGTCAGGTAATGGATGGTGGGGACAGCGGGCAGGAGGAACTGGGACACGAGTGATAACTAACTGACTGACTGTGGAACTGAACCCCCCAACTACTGTTTATCTATTAATAGCAAAGTTTTAATCAGCATTGTTTGAGTCTGGAAGTCCAAACTCAAGATATCAAACGGGTCAGTCTCACTCAGAAATCTATAGGAGTTTTCCAAGTCTTGAAATTCTGAGAATTTCAAAACATCTCGAAATTCTTAGGAATCTGCTCCTGAGTCTGTGCTCAGGGATCGCTCCCGTTAGGGCTTGGGGGAACCATATGTGGTGCCAGGGATGGAACCTGTGCCAGTCACATGCAAAGCCAGTGCTCTACCTACTGTACTCGCTCTAGCTCCCAAACCTGTAGGGGTTTTCCTTACCATACATTTATCTTTGGGTTCTTTTTATCTGCATTTAGATTAAAATTTATGTTTCTCTTGTATTGGTATTTATGACTATTTCAATGATTAAATTTGTCTAGGTGAAATTTTATATTTACAAATAAATTATTTTACCTAATCTAGATCAGAGACTCACAGATTTATTTGACCTCATCCCAAGTTTCCAGAAAAAAAAATCCTGGACTCTCCTAAAAGTCTAACTTGTTAAGGAAACAAACAGAAAATAACCACTATTACACCCAACATCCCCAGATGGTATTAACCACCCCCGACCCAGAGGGGGTAGTATCACTCACTTTGGGAAGCACTAGATAGTAATAAGGAAGACTTGTTTAGGGGCAAGTGAATTATTTTTATAATCTCAATTTTATCCTTGTATCTGCAAAGGTAAGAGAAGTATATGTCTGTTTTGATCAACACAGTTGCCTTCAGCAGTTTTTTGCCTTGATTATTAGTCACACAAGCATTTGTAGGAAAGATAAGCCTAATATTTCAACTTCTTGTGGTTTGTAATACTTATCAAACAGAATATTGAAACAAAGGGAATTGGGAGATTGCAGTCCAGTTTTCTGGATAGTCAGTTGTTAAGGACCTAGTTCTATTCTGCATCAAAGCATTTTATATAATGCAGAGTTGTTGTGAAGAGGGCTTGACAGAGAGACCTAAGTCTTCCTAGAGCCTAGGAGGAAATGAGAAACCGTCACGAGAGCTTCCCGAGAGAGATGGGGAAATGAGTGGACAGTGGTGTCCAATCAGTTACTCACAGGCCTCCCATCCCGTAGTATTCCTGAAGGATTTCAAACTGCACCGTTAAGACTTATAGTGGCTGCAGTTCAAACATTTGTTTGCATTGCCTCTGAGGATACATGCAAGGTCACCAGGGCATCAGAGTAGAACCATTCTCTTTATGAACTGAGAAAGAATGCTTAGGTGATTCTTCTATTGAGAACAGGCGAATAAATGAATGAGTTAATGCCCAATTTCTGCATTTGTACCAAGGCTATACTATGTAAAAAGAAGTGTAATTATGTATATCTAAGAATCTGGTTTAATCAAGCAACAGAAAATAATCCCCAATATTTTGTATAAGAAGAAAGAACCTGAATTGTGTATTAGGATTTCTTCTTGGGCTATTGTGTGTACTTCTTGTTATAAAACCATATGTCATTTCTACACATTTATGCTCAGAAAGTCGATTGTGTAAACACAGAGTAATCAAGTAATCAAGAGTTTTGAGCATGGTCAAAGAGCTAACTTACATTAGGGGAGAATGCTATGTAAATACACAGCGTTCTTATTAATGATTTTGAATCAAAGTTATAAACATGAGTTGGAAACAGTCTGAACTATTTTATAAAGAAAATATGGCACATGTATGCAAGAAATACTACTCAGCTATACAAAAGTTGAAATTCTCCCATTTGCAATATCATGCAAATAGGTTTTATACCAAATAAAATAAGTCAAATAATTACAAATATTAAATTATTTTACCAGTGTGCAGAAGATAAACTAGCAAAAGCAATGATTGCACAAAGCAAAACAAATTCATAAAATTTAAATTGTCAGAATAAAAGAGTAATCAGATTGGGAGAGGAAATAGGTAAATAAGATTAAAAGTGTGAATTGTGTGTGGAGGATCAAAATTAGACCTTTGAAATAAAATGATATAGTATATACATTATTTTTATGTAGAGTTAAATATATATAGTTGATATACCTCAAATACAAAAATGCCTGCATATTCCTAGCGGATGCTATATTGCATTTACTCATACTAACAACACCAGCCTTAATGTCATTTAATAAAAAACAATCCAGAAAGTTCCTCAAAAAGCCCTCTCACGGCTACCCAATAGATCAGAAACTTCTGATAATCTAAACAGAAGTGACCTTTCCTCTTTTCCTGCTACAATTTCAGAAGGAATTATTACTCCTACTTTATTAGAGGTTTTCTATGATCCCAGATCTGTCAAACTCTGTATGCCAAGTGCTAGCATTGCTTTAACACCTGTGATGTCTTTAAACTTAACAGATGCTCAGCAAACATTTACTAAATCAACAAAAGTAACTCTTTCTGTTACAAAAAATATCAACTGAAAAGAGTCTTATTTTACCTCAATTTTAGAAATTTCAAGAGATATTTTTATTTCAGAGTGGTTCAATCTTATCAAGTTCTAAATTTTTTAAGTACCATATTCATGGTCTGTTCCCTTTACTCTTTGGACAAGACAGTGACTTAAATAACAAAAACAGACAATGTAGAATAGGTCCGTGATCTGAACCTGTGATAAATTATACTTGAAGAAATCAGCAGATTTTTTTCTTAAAGGCTCTCTAGAGAAGGTCACCTTAATCTTTCCCTCTGAAACTTCTTCGAGAAGAAGAAATTTTTTAGATCCCAGATATGTAGGTATATGAAATAAGTCTGCCAGACATTGAATTATATTAAAACAAAAGAGAGACAGGGCCGGAGCCCAGTGGTTAGGGTGTTTGCCTTGCATGTTGGCCGGCCTGTGCTGGCCCGGTTCGATCCCGGAATCCCATATGGTCTCCCCGAGCACCGCCAGGAGTAATTCCTCAGTGCACCACCAGGAGTAATTCCTGAGTGCAGAGCCAGGAGAAACCCCTGAGCGCCGCCGGGTGTGACCCGAAAAGCAAAAATAAGTAAATAAATAAAATAAAAAAATAAAAAACAAAAGAATTTTATTTTTAGAAACTTTCTTTTGATATACTGTATAAATTTACCACTATTTAAGGACAAAGCAATTTTGCATACTGATGAGGAAGATTTGTTTATTTTTGCATAAAGAATTAAATCTTGATGTAGAATGTTTTCAATGTAGGCTGTAGAATGTTTTCAATTTTTTCAGAACTGATCAATATTTTGGTTTTGTAATATTAATATTGAGAACTCCATTTTCATAAAATGTAGTACAAAGTGACAGAATTATATTTAGGGCTATTTTAGATACTGTTGGAAATCCTCTTCTAATCCCAGGCAAAAATTAATTTAAATATTTTTTAGAAAACTCAAAGTGTTATGCCTCTATTGCTTTTAAATCTGCAAATTATATTTGAACTTTCAATGGCATTTGACTGATGTTCTTTGAATTGAACATGTTTTATGAATTCAACGGCTTTTTAGAATAAAATTTGATGGAAAGGATTTTGAAACTGTCTCCAGGCATTTTATATGATGAGCGATAACACTTAAATTTTAGGAAGATTATTTTCAATTATAAAATCATCAGTTTCTGTTTGTATTTATGAAGAAATATTTCCACCCTATTCTTCCATATGTTATGTTTTTAGTAATTTTTCCAATTTTTAAAATAAATGTTACATATTTATTTGAAACAACATGTTTAAATAATTTTTAAAAACTTGACAAATAACAATTTTGAAAGCCATACATTATTGTGGAAAGAATTGGGTTTCTCCTCGTTCAGAAATATTGATCCATCTAACTGAATCTCAAATTTTGGGCAACCCCTAAACTTATAATAAGCTGTTTAAATTAGTTATTAAAATAATAAATCGTAATCATTATTAATAATGTTGGAAATTTTGGGGGAAGCAGTATCATTTGAAAAAATGAATTTTCTCCTCAGCTTTAACTTCCGAAATGATCTCTTGAAACTTCACCCTTTGAGACTCACCTTCTTCATGCAGTAATGAGCATTAGTCATTAGAATCCATGTCTCAGCGAAGATTTAAAAACAAATGACTGATAAAAGTATGGCTTTTGATGAAGCAATTGATTTCTGATACTATAACAAAGCAGGACATATAATCTGTTTTTTTTTTTACTACAAATGCCTCCCAGTTTATTATCCCATGAATAAATGCTGCAATGTGCTGGGTCCCCTATAATATCAGGAAACAAGTTCCCTTCTACCTCCCAGGCTGGCTGGGAATGATGGAATGGAGTGCAGGGCAATGACAAAAGGTTTTTCCTAAAACAAGCTCCGCCACTACAATCCAAGATAATGGATTCCCAAGACCTCTAGCTCTTGGTCAGAACTCCAACCATGAAGTGGGCTCCCACCAAAGTGGACGGATATACCTCAGGTCAGTCCCCTTACTTATCCAAAAGTAATCCTATCTTTAGGAGGGTAGTGTCAACAAAGATCAATAAATCAGTTTCTAGGTGTAGATGGAGGGTGGTGCCATACTTGTTTCAGATTTAAACAAATGATTATGCCAGGGACTAGACCGTCCTTCAAGATGGATGATCTTTTGTGTTTAAACAGGAGAGCGAGAGCGAAAGAGAGAGAGAGAGAGAGAGAGAGAGAGAGAGAGAGAGAGAGAGAGAGAGAGAGAGAGAGATGTATAAAGAAATATTTATCTTACTGGATGTATATTCACGGGGAGAAATACATAATTTATGGGCCTCCTGAAATCTAGAAGGTACCCACAAGGGTCCTTATTTGTTATCTGCTCGGGTAATTCTGAATGTCATGTCCTCTGTTTTCTGAAAGGGTCATATTCGCCTGCCTGAGGGCAAACTAGTATGATCCTCCCTTTATCTTAAATGGTAGTCTCCTGGTAAATTCTGTCCCACCCTGGGACCAGTGGGTATTACGAGGAATTGTGCCCAATATAGAAGACATTGAAATCATAACAGAGATTATAATAATAGTTCAGAAGTTATTAATTCAGAGTCAAAATTACTCCTGTAACGGCCACACCCTCCATAAGTGTTTGCCCAGAGAGAGATCTCAGTGTGAACCATGGCCTAAGGACATGTAAATGGCTTAACTGTAAATTAAGCAGCAAAGATCCTAAGCTAGCTAGGCCCTGTCATTCAACAGTAATGTTCTTTTGCCCCTACCTTTAACTTTTGCTACAGATGTACTATTCTTGCCTATCATGGTTCTAGCACTGTCTGTACATGCTCCAACACAAACATTCCACCAGAAAACATCATTTGTGAAAAAGTAACAGCTTTAAGATATCTTTCCCTTTAAAATGTCTTTCTAAAGAATAACCAAATACTAACTCTTCATATGCATTGCGTTAATAAACATATTTTACATAAAACAACAACTGTGCCATGTTAAAGATATTGATCCATCTAACTGAATCTCAAATTTTGGGCAACGCTAAACTTATAATAAGCTGTTTAAATTAGTTATTAATTAAAATAACAAATCATAATCATTATTAATAATGTTGGAAATTTTTGGGAAGCAGTATCATTTGAAAAAAATGAATTTTCTCTCATATCTTTTCCCATAAACAATTTTCTTAGCAAGGGTAGTAACAATGTCATCTTTTCTTTTTAGCATCAAGCCTTTTAGTTTTTTCAATTAAGACATTTTGAAGATGAAAATCAAGCTCCATGTTGACAATAAGAAAGTCCTCAAAACTTTTATTTTCATTATTTGAAAAATTAAAGGTTGTTCAAAATGTTCCTTAGTATTATTACAGTTCACTGCATGCTTGGTATTAAGATGTCATTTTAGTTTAGCTGGTACCAGGCTCTCCACAGCCAGAACTTTATTACAAATTGAGTAAAGAAAGAAATTTTCTGCACCATCATGATGAGTAGAATTAAATCAGTATTGCACAAATGATTTGATATATTTTCTTTTCCTTGTCAGCTCAGTTGTACAGTAACCTGGTTATAAAGACTAGCAACATTCTCATCAGTATTTTTACCTCCCCTGTCTAAATTTATCTACTTACCCATAGACAAAATATCTTTGACATGAAAACAAATAATTGCTAGTAATCTTTGGAATAAATTCTGAGTTTATGAAATTTCATATTCTGCTTAAAAATGATGTTCACACATATACATACAGAGAGGATGGGGAGAGGTATTAGGAGAGGTATTATTAAAGGCTTTTGTATTGGTACAATTAAACTGCTTATGTCTTTGTAAAAGAAGGAGATAACATTTTTAAACACTAAACATTCTAATAGAATATAATCTGAAGATAGACTAATTTGATACTATTGCTGGGACATGGTAGTTTACAACTTTTTATTTTCAGTAATTAAAGTATTGTGATTGTGTTAGAGCAGAAAACTTTCTGAGTACAGTAAAAACACTGAACTCCTAACATACTGTAGTCTCAAATCTTAGCCCAGGTGTTTCTGCCATCATTGTGGTGTGGTGTGGCATGACGGGATGTGTGTTATAATGAGCATATTTGTGTGTGTTCAGAACCAAGTCTGCAGCATGGAAAACACTGCCAGATACATTTTAAATTCATTATGTATTATTAATTCTAAATGAATTTTTTGATGTGCTGTACATTTAGACATCTGTTACTATTGGAAATTGTTCATGACCACACAACATTCAGTATCATCACACCAGGTGAAGTCAAGGTCCCTAGTTTAGGAAGCTTTGTTGTAGGGGGAGTAACCATCCTGTCCTTATGCAGGTTGGTGACAGAATTCAGAGACTGGTGGTTGTAGGACTGAGGTTCTGGTTTTTGCCAGTTAAAAAATTGAAGTCATCGAAGCCCTAGCCAAACACAGTGTTCAAACCCAATACATCATGATCCTTTGTGAGCTGTATTATGGATTTACCACCAGGATCTCAACATTCTACAAGGAAGTGATCATTAATGTCAAAAGAGGGGTTAGCAGGGTGATATCATTTCAACAAAACTCTTCAGTGCCACCCTCGAGAACATCATGCGACAATTAGAATGGGGAAGGAATGGGAGTGAAGATAGATGGTTGGCAACTACACCATCTCTGCTTTGCTGATGACATCATTCTAATAACACCAAACATTAGCCAAGTGGCACAAATGCTGGCTGGCTTAGACCGAGAATGTGGAAAGGTAAGTCTACAGCTGAATCTCAACAAAACAATGTTCATGAAAAACAAACTAGTTCCAGGTGTTCCATTTGCTCTCAATGGAACAAACATTTCCTGAATGCAGCAGTTGTGTGTACCTAGGTTGAGAATTCAACATGATGAACAACATAAAACCTGAGCTGCACAGGAGGAAGAGAGCAGCGTGGAATGCTTTCAGGAGCATCAAAGAAATAGCTAAAAGGACAAAGAACCTGTGGCTCCAGGCACATTTCTTCAACTCCAGCATTCTCCCTGCATTAACATACGCTTCAGAGACCTGGGGCCTATCAAAGCAGGATGAGAATGCTATTCGTGTCTCCCAAAGAGGAATCAAAATAGCCATGCTTAGAATATTATACCTCACACAAGTGAGAGAAGGAATCAGAGCTCCGACCTCTGTCAATGATCCAGAGTCAGGGATGCTGTCCTGTTTGCCAAGGGGTCAAAAATCATATGGGCTGGACATTTAATGCAATTTGGAGATGACTGCTAGACTAGAGCCGTTACCAACTGGATACCACAGGATGTCAAAAGAGCACATGGTCGCCCACCTACAAGATGGTCAGTCTTCTTCATCCAACCCTGAAAGAACGGTTTGAGGCTCTTCATATTCCTGGAGCAAGCAGATTTGATTGGGCTACACTGGCACATGATAGTCAAATGGAAATGTCACTGGTGCCCGCTTGAGCAAATCTATGAATAACAGGATATCTAGTGATCTAGTGTTCAAGTGATATAAATTGAGGGCATTTTCTGACTTCTGGATATTAACCTTTCCTTTCGTTTCAAAGTTTCTTAACCCTTCCTTTCATTTCAAAGTTAGCCATTATAGATTGGTGAGATTAGCATCTTTCTCAAGTTCGACTCTTTCTGATCCATTCTTTTCATATTTTTTCTTTAAAAGTGTATATGGTGCTGGAGACACTACAGAAGATAGAGTGCTTGCCTTCATACAGTTGATCCAGATTTAATCCTCAGAAACCACTATGGTCCCCCAAATCCCACCAGAAGTGACCCTAGAGTCATCTTTAAGCACAAAAGCCAAGAAGCTAACCCTGAGAATAGCTGGGTATGACCTCAAATAAATAACAAAAAGTTTATGCTATTGAGGTCTAGTTATACAATTAAAAACATAAATTTAGATAATCAAGATAGCACTTGTTTGGGGGGTACCCCCTGTTCTTCTCTGTCTCCATCTGACTCCCTAAGCACCACATAGGAGTAGTCCCTGTACTTCCTCCTGTTCACTAGCTTTCTGGGGCGGAGCATCCTTGAAGCTTCAGGCGCTAGCATCAAGCTGTGTTGATGCCACAGTTGGCTGAGTATTGCTGGACATGGGCCCCACAGCTCTTGAGTTTTGGGGGAGCTGCTGGGGTCCCAACAATACCAGGGCAGTTCTCTTCTACCTCTGAGGCTTCCAGGGAATGGATAAAAACTCACGAGTTTGGCGCAGTTCCAAAAAGACCTTTAATAGTACAAAAATTCTACCACAACAATTCAAAATAATGAAAGACCTCTAGCTCTGGTCAGAACTTAGACCATACATGAGGTCTCAACTCTCCCACCAAAGAGGATCCTGCCAGAAAGGAGTCCCACAAAAAAAGAGTCCTACCAGAGAAGGAATCCCACCAAAAGAGAGTCCTGCCAAGAGAGAGACCTACCCAAAAAGGGGCGAGTGCCTCCTAGTCAGTCCCCTTATATACACCAAAGTAATCCTAACTGTTCACAGGGAGGGTCCTGTCAACAAAGAACCCTAAACAGATTGTAGAAGGGTGGTGCTGCACCCTATTACAGGTATAAATAAAGGATTATGCCAAGGACTAATCCCTTCTTCTGAGATTATCTCTTGTTGGAGGACATGTTTAGCTAATCTGGGAGTTTTGTTGTTTTGCTCACTCCCAGCTTAATCTTATTTAAGTCAAGGTTCATTCTAATGAGACCTCTCTTCTATGTAAACACTTCTAGAGGGTGTGGCACTTACAGAAGTCACCTTGATTGAATAACTTCTGACTTATACATCTACTAAGACTTCTATGTTTTCTAGATTGGGCACAGCTCCTCGTTATACCCACTGCACCCAACGTGGGACAGTTAGAATTTACCGGAGACTACCACCCTGGCTACGCTGAGACTAAAGGAAGACTATAGGAAGGATCATACTAGTTTGCTCTAAGCAGGCGAGTATGACCCTTTCAGTACATAGAACAAGATACTCAGAATCACACTGGTGCAGATAATAATAAGGACCTTGTGGGTACCATCTAGATTACATGAAGCTCATGAAGTTAAGATGTATTACTTTATATCAGCCCCCTCTCTCTCCAGTGTTTTACATAAGAGATAATCTCGGGATTAGTCCTTGGTGTAACCTTTGTTCATACCTACAATAGGGTGTGGCACAACACTCTGTTTAGGGTTCTTTGTTGGCATGACAACCTCCCGATTGGAGTTACTTTGGTGTATATAAGGGGCTGACTTGAGGCCCCTTCACCTTTGCCTTTTGGTTCCTCAGCCTTCAGCTTTTGGCTCCTGCTGCTTTTGGCTTTTGGCTTTGCTTCTTCTTCCCTGTGGGATCTCGCCTTGTGAGCGTTTATTCCCCTTGAAAGTTTTTACACGTGGTGGTCGCCATCTTGACCTACACGTGGCTGGGGTTCTAGCCTGGAATCCTAAGCATCGGGTTTTTTCCTTTTGGTGATTTGTATGCCTGAACCTGTGATAAGTAAAGCCTTTTTAAAACCGCATCCGATTCCTGCGTGTTCATCCATTCTCGCCCGGAGGTAGAAGGGAACTTCGCTTCCCGGCACTGTCGGGGACCCTGGCGGGCGCCCGACAATCTCTTATGTAGAAATTTTGAGAGAGGGCTAATATAAAGCAATACATCTTAATTTCATGGGCTTCATGTAATCTAGATGATACCCACAAGGTCTTTCTTTTTTTATTATCTGCACCAGGGTGATTCTGAGTATCTCGATCTCTGTATACTGAAAGGGTCACACTCTCCTGCATGAGGGCAAACTAGTATGATCCTTCCTATAATCTTAAATGATAGTCTCAACCTAGCCAAAGTGGTAGTCTCTTGGTAAATTCAAACTGTCCCACTCTGAGTCCAGTGCGTATAAAGAGAAGCTGTACCCAATCTAGATAACATAGAAGCCTTAGTAGATGTAATATAATAAGTCAGAATTTACTCATTCAGAGTCAAGGTGACTTTTGTAACTGCTACAGTTACAGAAGTGTTTACATAGAAGAGAGATCTCATTAGTATGAACCTTGGCTTAAGAACATGTAAATAGATTTAACTGTTAATGGATAAAACAGCAAAACTCCCAAGCTAGGTAAGCCTGTCATCCAACACTTGAGCAATACTGGGGAAGCCTTCAAAGAGATTTTTTTTCCCATAAAATGCATACCATACAGATAATTCAAAACACCATGTTCCTTAAACACTTTAATGCCTTCACTGTAATTTGTTAATTAAATTTCCAAGTGTCAGTATTTGGTGGTGAATGCTCTTGTCAACGTAATTAAATCATATGATTGATTTTCCCTACTGTCCCAATTCCTTTTCACTATACAAAGTTACAGGAGTTTGTAACTAAGCATAGTCTTGGAGGTTGTTCACTGAGTCTACAACATAAAAATGTTTTATTTTTTTTCTTGGATTTGGGGGCCAAACTAGCAGTGTTTAGGCCTTACTCCTTGTTTAGTTTTCAGGGATCACTACTGGCATGCTCAGGGACCAAATGTGGTCTGGGGTGTGGAACTCAGGTCTGCTGTATGAAAGGCAAACTCTTTACCACACTGTGCTAATGCTCCAGCCTCTACAGGAAATTCCTTTTCGTACTAAAATAGAAAATTATTATGCACCTACATTATCTTCTGAAAAATTATGCCTGAAAATGTAATAGTCTATGGTTTCAAAATTATTTGGAGTTATAGTTTATTAAATAATGTAAACTAAATTGTATTAAGGTTTTATGGAGAACATTTAAAAATTAACTACCTCTTCTACAGAAATTTTGATTTACTTTAAAAAATGGATAAACACTTTGAAATCAACATTTGGTTTCATTTAATGTTATTCAGTATAGTTCAATTTTTGTTTCTCAAAGGGATTCCAATATTTTGCTTTAGAATAAAGTAACATGGTCTTTGTGTCAATTGTTTTTTGCATGATGTTTAGATGCATGTACTTATTTGGCCTCTGACATTAAGTATATTATTGGGATTACATGTATTCATAATATAGTTCATGCATGTGCGTAAAAATTAATTTAACAGGGAGACAATATAGATGGTGTTAGATGCTCAGAAATCACTTCATTTATTTATTTATTCATTTATTTTGCTTTAATAACCCCAGCAATGATCAGGGGTTACTCCTGTCTATGCACTCAGGAATCACTCCTGGTGGTGCTCTGGGAAGTATATGGGATGGTGGGGACCAAACCCGGATCAGCCCCATGCAAAGAAAACACCCTACCCACTGTATTATCGCTCTGGCCCCAGAAATAAATGGTTTTATTTTTATAAGTTTTTTTAATTTTTTTTTTATTATACCACTGTGAGATATACAATTACAAAGATGTATGCAGGCGCGCGCCTTGCTGGACTCGGAGCAAGGATTGAGGGCCTCCACTCAGCCTCCCGGGCCCAGAGGGTGTGGCCGTGAGCTCCAGCCACTACAGCCCACAGCCCCAAGACAGAGACTCCAGATCCAAGGCTGCGCTGGCACAGGGCGGCTCAGCAGCCGCGGTTTGATCTTTGACTCAATGTATTTTAGCACCAGGTCATTTCAGGATCTTTCTCACTTGTACACTTCAACGATCATTCTATTTGCATCAAACTGGAGAGGATACGGGGATGAGGAATTATGATGTCACACTAGAACTCACTATTGAATAATCAGATAGAGACATCATACATTATTAGTATACATAGGAAAAGCCATAAAGTGTAATAGAAGAGAGATTGGGAAATACAGGGACATAGACAAAGAGATAGAGAAGTAAAATGCGCCTGCAATGGGGGCAGGCAGGGTTTGGGTGGGTGTGTTTGGGAATTGGGTGGTGGGAATTGGCACTAGTGGAGGGATGGGTTCTGGAACACTGTACTGTAGAGACCCAATTATGAATATCCTCGTAATTCTGTATATCACATGGTATAATAAGGATTGGGGAAGATGAAGGAGAAACAAAGAGAGACAGAGAGAAAGGAAGCAAAGGAAGAAATTACTGCTCTGGAGCTGGGAGAGGGGGAATGTGGGAACATTGGTGGTGGGAATGGGGCACTGGTGAAGGGATGCGTGCTGGAACAATGTATGACTGAGACCCAATTATGAACATCTTTGTAATGTTGTTCTCATGGTGGTAAAATAAAAATTAAAAACAAAAAAATATGCTCATAATTGGGTCTCAGTCATACATTGTTCCAGCACGCATCCCTTCACCAGTGCCCATTCCCACCACCAATGTCCCCACATTCCCTCTCTCCCAGCTCTATCCCAGGCATTTTTACCTTCCCTCCCTTTCTCTCTCTCTCTCTCTCTCTCTCTCTCTCTCTGTCTCTCTTTCCTCTTTTAAATTTTTATTATACCACGTGAGATATAGAATTAGGAGGATGTTCATAATCTGGGTCTCTACAATACAGTGTTCCAGATCTCATCCCTCCACCAGTGCCAATTCCCACCACCCAATCCCAAACATGGCAACCCAAACCCTGCCTGCCCCTATTGCAGGCACATTAAACTTCTCTATCTTTTGTCTATGTCCCGTTAGAAATAAATGATTTTAAATGAAAGAGGTTTCAGTGGAGATGCATAGGAAAATGACTTGTAAGAGTAGAGTAGGTAGTTTTTTCATGTCTTCAGAATAATCGCTATCCTAATTCAAAGCTATAATTGAGCATTTTTTCAGGTTTATTTTCATTTTTATTATGCAAGTTTTACTGAAAATCATTTTTTCTGACACCAGTGGTTATGAAATGAGGAAGACCATAGGAAGACCACCTCTATTTGGTATTTTACAATTCATGACTATCTCTAGTTTCAAACATTTACAGAATTCCTGTATTCTAAACACACTTACATATTCTATATGTCTGAATTATTGACTCCTTGCCACAAATGAATAAAATCGACTTTATCAAACACAGTTTATAGTCAGGACACTCGGCCGGAGATTTTCAGAACTCCATTAGCAGTTATACAACTTTTAAGTGGAAAATTAAAAGCTTCAACAATGGATCATGAATCCGTAGAGTCCCTTTGTCCTCTGAACAGATCTTTTAGCCTTCAGTCTCCATTTGTTTTTTGTTTTGTTTATAATTTTATGAATGATGAACATTGGCCTGATGAATTAAAAAATATATTAACCATGATCTTATTACTGGTAGTAGCAGAACATGAAATCAGTCAAAAATCTGTTTGCTTCCAAAAACAATGCTTTGCCATTCATTTGCCATGTATCTAATAGGTAGCAATGGGAAAAAACTTTGACAATAAAAAATTAAAAAAGCATTATGAAAGCATTCCAAATCACGAAGTCACAGTAGACTGCAACAGAATCACTACAGACTATCTTCCACCAAAAATGTGGGTCATGTTGAGCAACCGGGTATCAAAACGATTCCCTTAGTCATATTGGACTGCATCCATCTACATGCAGACAGATGGTATGGATATGTTTGACTGAGTCTGAACTGATGGAATCTGAAGTGTTTGCTGAATGTTTTCCCATCACAACCATATTCATTGCCCATCACTTGTGGCTAGGTTTCTCAAGATAGTGTGCCTCCTTTGATTTCAATTTTAAAAATTAGAAAACATAATGCTTCCAATACAAATTTGAGCTCCATGTCTATTTTTCTTGTGCCTCAAAGATCAAACTTGATTGATTTAACAAAGAAGAATTGAATCTCAAATGTGATTTTCTGTCATGGTAAAGAGGAAACAGGAATATAGTTTACCTTTCTCTGAAAAGCAGAATTAGAATTAATATAAAAAAGATCTGTGGTTTCATATGCTTTGATAGGATGACAAAGAAATAAACAAGAATGTCCATAATATAAAAATCTACATAATAGAATAGTCCTTCAAAATAAGATTTGGAGTGTAAAGACAATATTAAAACACAGTCCCACAATTGACAATCCATATCCACTAATTTTATTATTTCAGTGTGAAACCGCTTTATGTTCAAAATACCAGACAACATTTAGGAATTTGGACGTTAAAGAGATTAAATTATAATTGTTTAGTTTGTATACTTAGGTTAACCACATGGATTTTATTTTAATTAATTAAAATAGTATGAAAGCCAAACATTTAAAATCCATCTAACTCACTTCCCTAATCTGCATCATAAAAGAATTAATATGAATAAGAATTCTAAAGTCATTTGTGAAGTCATTTATAACCTTTATGTATTTCCTATTCTCCTGATTAAATTACATGTCTGAGTGATTCTTAATTATATTTTGCCAAATGATTTGAAAGCTTTCTATCTTAAGGTCTGTTAGTAAACAAATGAATGTGAAAAAATAGAATATGTCCAATATAATTCATATAATGTAAAAAGCTTTATCATTGTCACAGGCATTCTAGTGCAAATGGTTGCTACTAATAAAGTCAACTCCAGCAAGAGCTATCTTGGCAAACCGGAGGTTCATGAAAGATATATTGTAGACATCTCCTTGAAATTTATGCTCCATACAGATTATCTTCTATTAACTGGTGAGCTTGAACCTTGAAAGGAGTTTCAAGTTTCAGATAAGTAACACACCTCACTGAACATTACGTCTGCCACCTGGTAATGGATAATATAAATACAGCACATTTATTCAGTAGGGAAAGGAAACTGCTTCTATAGCCAATTCTCAATTATTCGGGGTAATGGGGGAAAACCTTTGAGTGGTTAACCATAAATACAGATAATTGGCAGAATATGTAAATTAGATCCCATCTCACAATGTTTATGAACATTTAGGCTGAATAGTGATAAAAGCAAAAATGAGAAATTATTAAAGCTCCATAATTGTTAGAAAGTATTTTTGACAGATTCATCCCTTGCCTAGGTCTTCTTCTATTTCTGTGACTTTTCCTCCTCCAAATCTTCCTTTGTCCACTCCCAAACAGCATAGCTGCCTCTTGGTCCTACTTTTAGCTCTCTTCTCTTGTTTGTGTATTAATACTTCCTGGTTCATCTCTCATTCACTCATGATTACAGATAGCAAGAAAGCAAATGCTTTAAAAAATGCTGGTTGGACGAAAAACTGCAAAGGTACCCTCCTTTGTGTTGTTCCAGTTTAATTAAACGCCTAATGTATAGTAGATGAAGTTGGAAACCTATAGGGGCATTACTGGTGTCAAGGGAGTTTTAATGAACTTTACGGCAACTCCCTGAGGTTTTACCCCATCTCTGAAATCAGAATCAGGCAGGAAATCACCTTACAAATTAAACTACCAAACAAATGTGAAAAAAACATAAAACATGAGAGAAGTTAAAGAAACAATGTTGAATTCTATGATCTCTTTTTAAAAGTAGCTTACATGATTGTACTCTGCATAACTTAAAATTATTACTCAAAATGATAGTAGCTGACATTGGTAGAATTAAGCTATAGATTTCCACTCAAACTCATCATGGACCTCAAGATTGGTAAATTATTTGAACCATAAGGTTAAAAAAATCATTAGATATGCCTCAATCATTGTAAAACTAGTGGAATTTTTATTCAGTGAAACTGTTGGAAGGTACAATATTGGTGATTTTTTTAAATACTCTTAACTGCGTTGAGGTTAGCATATTCCAAGATGTCTTCCTGATGTAGAAACTTGGCTAATTGTCTTTTATGGTGCAGAAATTTCATCATTTCCCCAATGAAATCAGTTGTTGATTTTGATCTGTGCTCCTTCACATAGTGATGTTTTTCAATACATTTCATCAAACTTTCAACACTGGATAGAGTAAGGCCTGAGTCTAAATCTTTGGATTAGGTCCTCTAGAATTATCCCAAATCCTTATTCTCCACAATAGTCTTTTTTTTTCTTGTTGGGTCACACCTGGCAATGCTCAGGCATTACTCCTGGCTCTTCGCTCAGGAACTACTCCTGGCGGTGCACAGGGGGACCATATGGGATGCTGGGGATTGAACCCAGGTCAGCCATGTGCAAGGCAAAACAACCTATCACTGCTATGGCTCCAGCCTGTCCACAATACTCTTTTTTGTGAACCACTTTGTAACTGTAGTCTCATGGTGATTCAATAAAACATTAAATAAAATAGTTCTCTATTTTGTACTCAAATAATCTTTTTTTTATTTAGTAGATGGTATAGTATTACTACATTTTTAATCATAAAGACATGGCAAGCCAGTTAAGGACAGCTAATGGTGTCCACAAAATCTTCTCAAAGGAGTAAAAAATAACTTTAAATCTATGTGATTATGAGATTACGTTGTCTGAGTTAACAAAGAAAGAGAATATAAGCACTGGAATACAGGTAGCTCTTCTAAAATTTTCATAAATAAATGTTCTTGCAATGCAGATGGCATGCAATGACAAATTATAGAGTATGTAGACTCTACAAATATAGTATGAGGTTTTTTCCATGTCTAATGGTCATGAATGTTGATAAATTGCATATTATAAATTCTTTGATATGTGAAGAATTTATATATAGTTAGTAAACATGTTTCTCCCAATGTGAGTCACTTTGTACTCAAAGACTCTTTCTTTGAACTTCCCCCAACTTCTCCACTCTTCTTTCGATCCTAATATTCTGTCAGTCTTCACGCAGATGATTGCCACAGCTTAATGATGAGTCCTCTCATTTTCCTCTTTAAGCGGTCCTATAATTGTAACCAGAGATTATCCATATCCAAAAGAAGCTGCCACATGCATCTCGATTCAAAATAACTTATTGTATCTCAGGATAATATCACAAGCTGGGTCTGGCCATCAAAGACCTCCATACCTTCATTGTCTGCTCTGTAAACCTTCTTACAGCCACATCTTTGCTTGGTTCGCTAGTTCCAGCTTCTCGGGCTTCATACAAGATATTTTTGTCTGACTTGCTTCTTTCGGTGGCATTTATATCCCCTTTCCTTTTTGTAAACAATAATTCTTCATAGTTTTGCCCACAAAATCCTTCCCCCAACATCTACCACCAGCAGCAGTGGTACTCCATTCCCATGTCCCACCCCCAGATGAGCCTTTTCAAGGTGTAATTTATTACAGCTGAAACAATTATGTCCCCACAGAGGAGTCACATTGCTGCCACAATTTCTTGCACATATAATTGTACAATAAATATCTTATGGATAAATTGGTACAAAGAAGCCCACCCACTTCCTTAACTTTGATTTAATAATGTCTTCATCCTGTCTCTTTCTACATTTCTCCTGTTTTCATTCTTATAATCACTGACTCACTAGACTGTCTCAACTACCAGAATCTAAGTATTTTTTGACAGTAAAAGACATGTTTCCAAGTCTTTATATAGTAACCTATGTGATACTTAGTATATGTGATGCAATCAAAACATACTGAAGTTGAAGTAACTACACTCTCTCTCACACACAATGTTTCCACATCTCAACTTCTAAAATAATTTTTATTTTAAACAAGTTTTTTTTTTCATTTCTATGACTATTAAGCCCAAGGGTCTGACTTTGGGAAATTTTCCTCAGTTTTTTGGACTGGAAAGGACCAATGAATTATAGTGTAAAGATATTGACACTTCGGTGGTGGGCATGGTATAGTAATATTGTATCCCTAAAATAGATAAATATTTACATTCCTTTAAACCAATGTTACCAATGTATCTTTTTCAAAGTTTTTCTACTTTAACCTTATCTTGTCTGTTCTGAGTATCAGCAGGGATATGGAGACTCCACAGTTTCTTTCTAAAAATTTGTCCTATAAATTATTGTCTTGGTGAAAGTGCAATTTAAGAGTTCACGCTGGAGAGATAGTTCAGGTGTTAAGTTTCTTGCCTTGCATCCTTGCATGTGACCAGTCCTGTTTCAATCTCTGGCATCCCATATGGTCTCTCCAAGCACTGTCAAGAATTATATCTGAGAACAGAGCTAGGAGTAAGCCCAGAGCACCAATGGATATAGTCAAACCTGTTCATCATCCTCCTAGAAAAACGTTTCACACACTGTTCCTCAATGTTTATATCTGTCTTGTAATACTTGTTGTATAGTATGCAGTCAAAACATAGTGAAATTGAAATACTTTCAGTTTCACTACTCTCTCTCACACAATCAGTGTATCCATAACAAAATTTGAATTTGTCTGGTATGATTTAAAATGATAGCTAACGTCACTGAACACCTGCTCAAGACCAACTCTGTTAATAACTTTCTGTAATTTGCTTCATTAAATCCTCTCCATACTCAAAGTAAGAACTTATACGTTCTCCCAAGTTTATAAAAAGCACATCACGGGGGCCGGAGTGATAGTACAGCAGGTAGGGTGTTTGTTGACCTGGGTTCAAACCCTGGTATGCCAAATGGTGGCCTGAGCACCACCAGGAGTAATTCCTGAGTTCAGAGCCAGAAGTAGACCCCTGAGCATTGCCAGGTATGACCAAAAGAAGCAAAAAAAGAAAATCTTGGAGATCCCAGAGATGTGGCTCAGTCGTAGAGCATTGCCTTAACTCCATAATGCTTTCCCAGTGTCACTGCAAATATAGTACCCGAGTACCTGATCTTTTCACATAACAACAAAAGAGAATGGAAATAAAGAGAAGCATTATTTTTTTTGAAAAGTACCTCTTCAAGCTAGGATTCTTTTTTTTTTTTGGGGGTCACACCCAACAATGTTCAGGGGTTGCTCCTGACTTTGCACTCAGAAATTATTCCTGGCAGTACTGGGGACCATATGGGATACTGAGAATTGAATTAGGGTCAGCTGTGTGTAAGGCAAACACCCTACACACTGTTCCAGTCCTCGACCTGGGATTCATCCTCTATGACACCTCACCTTATTATTCCCATTACCTGCCTTATATGTCTCATTCTTAAATTACAAAACTCCTGGGGGTGGGATTTTAGTTTTCAATTACCCTATTGTAAAATAATTGTGACAGCTGGTATCTGCACATGTTTGCTTGGCACATATGGCTGGGATTTGGAAGGTGAACAGCCAGCTTCCTCCCCTCTCATTTGACTCAGTATTGTGTTCCAAACTTTCTGCACAGTAGTTCCCCAATGAGAATAAACTTAAATTCCCCCGCAGTTATAAGCAGTTTGCTAATATCAGCCTTTTCCAGCCTCCTTCCTCTCCTTCTCTTCCCCATCCCCTTCTTGGTGCTCTGTAGGGTCACTACCCAGATTCACTATTCCAATCGTTGGTTGAGTTAGTATGGGAAAGAACCCACCCATGGAGCTGCTTACATATATCAGGTTGTGCTTTTCTGTTCTCCTTCAATTCCAGAAGCCTAGTTTCAACATGATTGTATAGAATGTACAGTTTCTGTTCAACAATTTCCCCCCGGGGTCTCTAGCTTTACCTGTATTTTAAACCATTGGATATTTCTTTGCTGGTCCATATTGACTCTTCCCTAGCCTCTACTTTTCTTTTGCACCAACCATGCCTTGTAGTCAGGAGAGCGGAGCCGCCTGTACCAACTTTTCCTACAGAAGTGGCGTTGGTGCCACTCTGACTTTTAAGTTGAATATCCCATTATCCAGCATCACTGACCAGGTAACTGTTAGTCATGCTTTGAGTCCTTTGTGATTTCCAGAAAATTGGCCCAAGGGAAATAGTCTCTGTAAGTAAAGATTATCTCCTGTGTTCCCAGCAGCTCATCAGAGGATGAGATTTAATGCTATTTCAGACTCCCATTTCAAATTCGTGTTGCCAGCCTGTCATAAAAGGCATTTTTAAAGAAATCTGTGACTCTTGGAAGCTGATCTCAACTAAAAAAATGTTTTTAGCATAGTTTTCACTTTAAATATATAGATATATATAATATCTCAAACCAAGTCCAATTCATTTAATTTGGCATCTAGATTAGATGTCTGCATTTTTAATTGTTTTATGGTTTAATATTGGTTCTTCAATCTTTTATGCTGAATCTTTGTCCTTTTACAAATGATAATTTGTTCTTTCACAGAATTCCTGTTGGGCTAATATAATCTTTTTAATAAGAGATAAACATTGTGCAATTCTTTGTAATAACTCTTGATAATAATACTGCTCTCATTCCCACATTATCCTAGCCACTTAAACGTACCAGTTTATTAACCAAGCAATTTATCAATATTTATTCACGATGCCAATGGCAGACTTCTTGTCATAAATAATTATTGAGGTAATAAATAGTTTTATTATTAAAAACTGATGACAAGAGCAGAGTGATTACCCTGATAAAGACTGATGACAGGTCTTAGTATCTGATGCGACGCTCAGAACACTGTGCAGATTGAATCTAAGGCCTCCTGCATGGATAATAAATTGTTATTTCAGAGAATAAAATGATTGATACATTTGCTTGCTGTGGAAAAAGCATTGGGGAAAAGCTTCTACTCCCTAACTTATTTAAACTGGCTATGGTGAAATTTTCATTCCTTGTGACAAATTTAACTTTCCAAGAAAGTGACAGCTCTTTGGCAGAGAGCTGAACAGACATACATTCCTTTTGAGAAGCTCCTAAAAAGTCAAATGTTGTTTGGAAAGTCTCCCACTGCATTGTGGCCTCAGTGGCGCCCTCAGCGGACAGAGAGGTGGGAGCAAGACTGTGGCGCTGTGTCAGGCATGGTGCTGGAAGTCGTGACATCTGGAATACCATGACTAGCTCAATGAGGAGACAAATGAAGTCTGCCGTATTACTTGGGAGGAACTGCCACTACTCTGGCACTGCCTGGCTCAGTGCACAAGCTCTTTGTACTTTTTCCTATTAGTTTGATCTTTACCTTTTATGACAAACTAGCCCTGGAGACCATCCATCTTTTGACAACCTGGAAAATGACTGTATTGGGAGAATGAAGGGAGGAGGAAGAGAGAGAGCATGTGTGTAACTGATTTGAAAATTGATGTCCTTTGCATTTGCAAATGTTTGTTTATAATTGTTAGTACTCCAGATTACAATGCAATGACAAATGTTATGGAAATCCTCTCAAAGGAATACCTAAGATTTAACATGCACAGCCTTTATTCTGTGCTATCTATTTAACAAAAAGGCAAGGAAAAGAATGATAAATATATCATTTGAAATGTCACCCAATAACAGCAGAGGTGAACCAAAGAAGAGAATTATTATATTTTCCAATTTTTATTTTTAGGGGGACAGTTGAAACATCAAGTATGATGTATATTCAATAATTCTGGGTCAATTCTGAATGGGCTTCTTGTTTCCGAAGCACAAGTATTTGCCTTTGAAGTCTGAATACATTCAATTTCTTTATCCTGCTCTGTATATGCTTAATGATCTGAGGGTAGCACAAGTTTTGAAAATTATTTTTATTAAAATTCCAACTTTGTAGCTTTCAATTGTTGAAAATTTAGGATGTGTGAAAATGTGTTATATCAGCTCCATATTTTCAGAGTTATGCTTTATTTAATTGGTAGCCTTATTTTCTGGAATATGGACTTGATAAGAAAAATAACTAAATTTTGCAACTCAATTACTTTAAATGTCTGGTTTAAATTACATTGAATACATTTGTAAGAAGCTAGAGATATTTATTCCACTTCTCTTAGAGTTCCCTCTTCTCTGGCAGATGATGTCTTTAAAGGTACTTTTAAGCATCTCAATAGCGATAAAGTGATTTGCATTGGTTAAAAAGCAAAAAGCTCCCACAACATTGTGATGCTTCATAATTGCCAAACCTTAAATTCACAGTATAACGCAAGTATCGTGGCATCACAGTGGAGAGGTTTCCATTTCTTCTAAGTCTCTGTTTAATTCCCTAAATTTTCAAATTCTATCAGTTATCAAATTAGAATCGATTAACATTTATAGCAACACCATAGGATGCATTATGATTTTCAGGGTGGAGCTGGGGTTTAAAATGTTCTATTTTCAAGAGATACATGATTTATGATTCCATGAAAGAGGAGCATATGATAGACAAGTCGATGAAGACACAATTTGTGAAAACCTATGCATATTCCACTCAGAAAAGTGAGGGTGGCTTTCAGCTCAGCAGAACTTTCTCACATTCATTTTGGGGGAGACTTTGCGGTGTTAAGCACCACACTAGGCACAAGTGACAGACAAATCCATAGCTTAGTCTTAGTGTTCAACAAGCATTGATTAATTCTCAATTTCCCAAAACCTAGGCTAAGGATTGAGGATGAAAGAAAAAAGTTGTAGAAGCAATTTCAGCCCTCAAAGACCTCAGAGAGGGAATAGGCATATAAATAAATAGAGTGCAAAGAAGTGTTAAAATTATTGTGACAGAGATTTAAATAAGACTTTAAGCAAAAACTTATAAGATCTTGATAATTATAACTGAAAGAGAGGAAGTAGTGTGGAAAAGATATGATTAAGCTATCTTCAATGATGGTTTGGTTTTCAAAAGTAAAACTGGGGAGGGGAGATGTTTAGGTGGCCTGGGTAGGTTGATTGCAAATGAGCAGAAACAGAAGCCAATTTTGCTTAACTTTAACCAAAAATAGTATTTATCATGTCACTGTCTTCCCGTTCATCATTTATTTGCTCAAGCGGGCACCAGTAACATCTCCATATGACCTGTCTCATGCAAGAAGAGCCCAAGGGCACCTGCTTGCTCCAGGAACATAAAGAGCCTCAAACCATTCCATCAGGTCATGGGAATGAGGTCTATAATTGTTACTGGTATCTGGCATATCAAATACGACATGGGTAGCTTGCCAGGCTCTGCCGTGCGGGTAGCATACTCGTGTAGTCATCTCAAAAATCCAGCATTTATTGATGGCCGCTCGAAAGCGGCCACGCGAGCCAGGCTGTGATAGGCTGGTCTGCTGGGTGGAGTTCTGACTAGGGGGAAGTCCGGATGTGGAAAATGGAGGTCCTCATGGAGTGGAGGGTCGTCTGGCTTGTTGTGAGGCTCTGCTGGGATGGCGGGCCAGGGCTAGAATGTGCCACCCCTCCTGGGCACCTCATGAGCGGCTAGGCACAGTGAGAGTCAGTAGCAGCTCTGCCCCATGTCAGAATTTATCATAACAGCATTAAATACATACTGGACTGGAAAATGAAATAAGAAAGTCACAATAACAGTGTACCTAGTTTATTCAATTAATTTATCCTTCAACTATTGTACCACTACTCCCCATATTCTGGATCACTTAAAACACCCAAGGAAGTGTCGGTGTCATGGTTGAAACTGATGAGCAAAGAGTGATTCAGTAAGATGGAAAGACTTCCTCAGATTCATATGTTGTCTTAATCAAAATGAATGTTTTCTTTGCCTTAAAATATGTGGCAAATCCAACAAATGAAGTGTTCCCTGCTTCTTGGCACTCACTTTCTTTGCAGAAGAAGCAGATGGAACCCACTTTAGACACTTGTATCAGGGGGTTGTAGTTCAAGGTTTCTAAGCAGCAGAAAATAGAAACTTGGGCCAACTAGGAAAGCTGAGCAATCCAGGTTTCTTTTCTCTCCTTTTTTCATGGAGGCCCTGCCCTACTGTTTTGGGAGGGCATCAGGGCCTACCTTACTCTGCTCAGTTGTTTATTGGTACTGGTTTGAAAATCAAACTAGGGGCTCGCAAATAGTTCAAGCTCTAGTACTTGAGCTATTTTCCTAGCCCCCAATCTTGTCTCATAACAGGACATTTGTCCCTGCCCATCTGCCCATTTGATACATTGTATATAAACCTTTCCTTCCTTCTTTTTTCCTTCCTTCTATCTATCTTTTATTCCTTCCTTCCCTTTTATGTAGAAACCATAACTGATATTACATAATTGAAAAATGTCCAAACACCTCTGATCCTTGGCAGCTAGAGATTTTGAATGAGATCTATACATAACAGACTAAATATTCCTATTAAGAACTTTTAAATATGAATAGAGTGGTCAAAAAGATTTAAAAGAAAAAGCAAAAGACTGTTTACAAATCTGGAAGAGGAAAGCATCACCCCAAGGTCTGGTGATTGCAGGTCCAAAAGAGCACCCTGGCCCTGGAGGGGATGGCAATTAATCTCTTGCTCAAATTTGAGTCTGGATGATAATCGAATTACCCAGCGCTCTTTGGCTCTTGCCCACTGCTCAAATCTTGTTCTCTGGCCTTCTAGATTACATGATCTGTCCTGTATCAAGCCAATAAATTGTATTTCCTCTTAAATTAATCAGAGTAAACTATTTTCAACCCAAACCCTCAGTGACAAAGTAGATTTTATACTCCAAAGAAGTCGCCTTAATTTTCTTTCCTCTGTTAGCAGCACATTTTCTCTCGGTAGTCAAAATAGGAAGAAGAAACCTTAGTAGACACCTAGTAACATCTGTGAGGTGTCTTCTATAAACAGTAGTTTTTCTCACAAGGGAGAGAGAAGGCTACGGTTATTTTATGCTGGTTGATTTGATTGATAGGGCTCGTGCCTGTCCTGCTGTGAGTATCCTGTGAAGTCCATGCACAGTGATGAACAGATTTCACTTAGAAAAATGTTGAGCAAGGACTCAAGGCCCAGTATTCTAGTTTCACATTCACATGAAGAGGCAGACCTCACACATTAGTTTTCTCTACCTTATACAATAAACCCAACCATGTTTGGAGAGAAATCTGTGATACTGCATTCAAATACTGTTAGCTACTGGCGACAGTTATTGATCCAGTTTTACTGGCCCTTACCACACTGACTTGGGCAAGATCATCAAAGGGGAGAAGCTTAAATTTTGTTGACCTTAGAGCCAATCTAACCAAACTTCCTCTGAAAGCATCAATCAACTGCTAGTGCTGTTCATAAAGCAAAACCATTCTGAGTCTCTATGAATGGTCTGGTCTGGGGGTAAGTCTCATACACCAAGGGTTTTTCTCTTTAATTTTTTAGATAATTAAGACTTGTGTACTGCTCTCCACCTTATTACTTGGATTGCTAGAAAGATGGGGATAAAGTGACCTTTGGGACTTCTTGCCTAACAGGGACTTACAATAAGGAAAACTATACAGCAATTTAAATGTCTAGAGCAATGACAAAACTTTATTTTTAAATGTCTAGAGCAATGACAAAACTTTATTATCAATGTCTATTTCATTAAATGGATTTAGATAAAAAAGCAAAGACAATTGCTCGAATGCTTCAAAACCAATGACTACTTGGATGTGTTTTCAGTGCTATCATCTCTGCTTTCTACCGTTGTCCATCAGAAATTTAGCTAGAAATTGTGTCTTATTCTACAAATTCTATGTTCTGTATGCCAAGTCAATCTATGACTTGAAAAGTATCTATTTTCAGAGTGTAATAAAACATGATCAACATAGTAAATTATTAAAAAAAAAATCTGAGCATCCATCTCCCAAGCACAACTCAGGAGACCAGGGAGCCCTCTGAAAATTCTGTTAGCCATTGGTTCCGTGCAGGAGCCAAGAGTATGTGATGCTGATTGGGCTTTTGGTTCAGATCTTCCTGGTGGTGCTTGGGACCTTCAGGTCCATTCCCGCAAAGCTCAGTTATCATATGGTACCAGGAACTGAACAGGTCAGATGTAGGCTAATCACGCATCTTGACCACTATACTGGTTGCCTGCCCCATAAATAATTTGCATTAATTATGAGACAAGTATACCACAATAGTATGTAGCTATTTTTATATATGGTTTATGTCAATAGTATTATAAAAACAAATTTATAGTATCTCTGAAGGTTGTTTCTACTAGGGTTATAAAATAATACTGTGATTATTAATTTATTTGTGTTTGTGTAATAGACATTCCATTATAAGTGTTTAGAAAAATGTGAAAAATAAAGGAAATGTCCTCAGCAGACCCAGACTGCAGGGGTTGAGGATTCATCTTCCAATTATAAATGAAATTCAATATAACGATAATCAGGTCTCCAAACAAAGCCATCTTGATTCCAAAAAAATTTTTGTCTGAGGAAGGGAAATTCACTCTTGCTCATATTTCACTTTGTTTATGCTATGGATATAAGCATCTTGAATGCTAGAAAAATAAGTTTAAAGAATCAAACGATTATCTCACTCTGTCTCTTTTACTTTCTCTTGCTCTCCTGCTTTTCTCACCACAATTCTCTCTCTTCTTCCCTTCTACACCCTCCCTCTTCTTCTCTCCCCCTCTTACTACTCCTTCTTCCCTTCATCTCTCAAAAATTCTCAGCGCTACTCTTGTCATGACAGTTTTTGTTTGGGGGCCACATCCATTTTTTTCCAGGCATCGGTCTTGGGGACCTCTGCAAGGTTAATTTTGACTCCTTATCTTTGTACTACCTCTCTATCTGTCATCCTAGGTTAGGTTTGAACTTTATGATTGACTTGCAAAGACGTGAGCCCAGATTTCCAAGTAGCTTCAATGTGAAATCTCTAAGGTAGGGCTTAGGGAAGTGGAGGGCAGAGAGAGCTATCTCTTACTATTATTGTAAAGTGGCTGGACCAAGAGTCTCAGGGTAGAGCTTATCACCTTAGTTTCTCAGGAAAAGCCAATCAGTTAGTTACCTAGTGTGCTACTGTCTGTTATATCACTGTAGGTACTTCTTTTGTCAAGAAGTATTGATATTACTTCCTTTAAAGACTAATCCTTCCAAAACACACACACACACATGCTCACATACACACACACACACACACACACACACACACACACACACACACACACACACATGCTCACACCTCCATGGGGGAAGTTCATCTTCTACTCTCAACAGCCCTTTAATCCCACTGCTGCCACCATGCTTTGGTCCTGTCTCTACCAGAACCTGCTCAGTAATTTGCAAGAGCCAGTAGAAAAATCAGCAGATCTTCTCATTTCAGGATCACTGACAAGAGATTGCCAAGGAGTAGGGTTGCATCACTTGCAAGGGTGGGGCCCTGGGTTGTGTGCTTTTTCACAAACACTCAAACCAGTGCTATTTTCTGCACCAATGGTGAGCATTTTAGGAGCCTTTGGACAGTTACCTGCTATTGAACCTTATTTGGGATTAAGTTTATCCTCCTTGAACTCTGTCCTTACCTGGGGAAAGGTTGAGGTTTGATGTGCATCTCCCTAAGAAAGAAGAAGAAAAAGAAACAAAAAAAAGAAAAAGAAACACTAGCAACAATAGAAAACCTTCTGTACTTATGCAGATTGTTCCCTCATCTCATTCCAATATGCCACCAAGGGGAAGAGCTAAACTTTGATAAACCAAACCAAAAGTTTCTTTTATACATTTTCTAAGGCAGAAGTCTGTCTGGCATAAATCTGCATGAGTAAGTAGGACCCTCAAGATATGCTGCAGGGTGAATTTCTCAGTCTGCCTCTTCTGAGAGGGTCTGATGATCTCTTGTTGAAAGGTCAAAGAAACAATGTGGATAAATCTATCTTTTTTATCCTTGTGAAACAAATTTTTAAAAGTAGGTATTTATTTGCATGAGAAATGGATGGAACAAAACCAAGCTATTTGGTGCTTTTGTGTGAGTGGAATTTGTTTTTTGTTGTTCTTGTTTTCCCAGGGGTGGGAGGAGGATTGGGGCACTCCATATTCTGAGCTCAGGATCATTCCCCAGCAGTGCTCCTGGAACTAGATAGTGCTGGGGTCAAAGGAATCAGGAGGGCACCAGGCAAGGGACTTCCCACGTATAATATCGCTCAGGCCCCTGAAAGACATCTTGAAACTAATAATAGATGTTGTTGTAATAGTAATAATAGTAGAAATAACAGCATCAACTTAGGATATGGGGCCTGCATTGCATGTGACCAACTCCTATTCAATCCTTTATACTGCATATGAAACCCAAGACTTCCACGAATTACCCCGACTATAGAACCAACACTACAGTACAACTACAGCGAGGTGTTGTCCAATCTCCCCACCATTCCCACCCCAGAAAATAGTACTTAGGTTTCAACTTTTCTATAATCTTCATGTTTTTCATTTTTCAAAGAGAAAAAAAACTCTTTTACAACATATAGAAAAGTAAGATAAGCATGTTTACCTTTCCAAAAAGAAAGTTTTGATGTTGAGAAACTTCTTGGCAAATTTGGGGTATATGAAAACTCTGAGTTGATGAGGCTTTCAGCTTTGCCCCTTGTTGTGATGAAAACCATTGGCTTCTAAGAAATATGGTTACTTTTTTTCACACATGTGCAGAAAATATAACACTCAGGGCAGCACTTAAAAGCACAGTGGGAATTGTTTCCTCTACTAATGGGGGCCATCTCTTGTGCTTTATAGATGTTTTCTTGTCTATATCTTCATAGTACTGAGATAATGTGACCATGTTAAATACTGTTTTTCTTTCCCAAGAATCCCTTTACCAAGGCTTAGCATTATTTTTGACCATAAAAGGTCTTGAGTATTTTATATAATAAAGTTTAGATAAAGACAATAAATTATTGTATCAGAAAACATAAAGTGATGATTAGCCTTCTGATTAAAATACATGCCACTACTCATATTCACTCATGTATCACTCATGTATCAGGTCACTAGCTCAGTCTACCATTGTGTTGAACATCAACACAGAGAAGTAAATATTTCAAGAATCAAACCAAATATGTATTGTGTGTGTGTATATATATATATATATATATATATGTGTGTGTGTGTGTGTGTGTGTGTGTGTGTGTGATGGTGGAGATAGGGGGTGGACCTTAAATAAAATAGAGAATTAAGAAATGTAGGCAGCATCAGGCATGATAAACGAATGCAAAGATATTTTTAACTTAAGCAAAAGAGTAAGAGAAAAACAGATAAAATTGGACATTGACTGATTTTGATGTAGGTGGGCCCACAGGTGGCTTATGTGAAGCAGGAAGGGAGAGAGATGGTTGCTTTCTCCCCAGTCACTTCTTCCATCTGGGACCCTCTTGAAGGCTAAGGGCTGATAAAGTCTATGATGTGCCCCTGCACTGCATGGGCCTGAGCCCCACCAGCCCCACCTGACAAGCCACACCTGATGTTCGTTTGACCTCTAGGCACGGGATTTGATGCCCACCACCCGAATTTCCTAGGGAGCCACAGACTCAGGCTGGGGTCATGAATTGCTCTTTGAAGGAAAGGAAAGTCAGTCCTAGGACTTACCCGGGGTTTCCTCAGAGTTCTTATCTTCCTCACAGAAAAAGAATTTTCAGGAGTCCACGAGCAGTGAAGTAAAACAGATTTTTATTATGGAGGTTTTAGGAAGGGAAGGAGGAGGGAAAGTGAGAGAAAGAGCGTACACATCTCAGGAGGGGAGATGCAGGTGACACATGTCCTCGGGCACCACATGTGCTTGGCCACGCTGGGTTCAAGCAGCACTTGGGCTCAGGCAGCATATGTGCACAGGCCTTTGGTCAGGACGACTTTTATAGATTTCTTCCCGAGCTACTCCCATATGGGGCAACCTAGGTTAAAGTCCGTTGCTAGGGCTGATGCCAAGGGGAGTTGATTTTGGGAGTGGTCTTCTTTGAAAATCTCCTTTTCTTGACCTCAGTTCCTGCTAGATCTTCTGGCCTGGAACATAACTGAATTAAGAGCTGGGCAGAGAGAGGTTGATCCAGCATCCTCAAAATCGAATGAGGGTCAATGGGTCTCATCAAATCTTGGTACAAGGTTCCAAAAGGTGACTCTGGACAGCCTTAGAGTGAGAATTCAGTGCCATTTAGGGGATGGGGAGGGGGAGCAGCCTGTCTGCCTGCCTACATCAATTTTAAGAAAACAGCTTTAATGATTCATGATGGACTTTATACATTAAATATTTTAGGTTAAAATAATTATGCTTGAAATTAGTTCAAAAATAATCAACGAGAAGTTGAGGATATAGATAAACATGAGTTGCAATGAGTAGATAAGCGGCTAAAACTAGTTGGTGGTTAATGGTGATTCATTATATTATTCTTTTCTCTTCTGAATATAATTGGAATAGTGCATAATTAAAATACTTTGATCTAGCTGTCTTTACAGATATT
This sequence comes from Cryptotis parvus, assembly GCA_021461705.1. Lineage (NCBI taxonomy): Eukaryota > Metazoa > Chordata > Mammalia > Eulipotyphla > Soricidae > Cryptotis > Cryptotis parvus. Next base: position 45,295 of record JAJIBD010000917.1, on the reverse strand, counting down.
GTTAGGGTCTGAGAATCATATCCCCCTTGAAAGACAGAGAATCACTAGAGAATGCAATTCACAGAGCAGAGTGTATTGGGCTAGCTAGCCAGGGCCAAGCTCCCACAGGGACATGCAGGTCCAATTAGGTGGGCCAGACCCCGAGCCTCCTTAAGGGGGGATCTTATATAACCTCTTATTGGCCATTACAGCAGAGCCCGCACAGTACATGATCAATGAGTTTGTAACCCCACATACATCTCCAGCCTATCCATTCAAAGGTACATCACTTCTTAGCCTATAGATTCAGAGGTCGGCATTAGGATGTGCAGTTGCAGGAGCAAGCAGGCAGGGCACATCTCACACATACACGCAGGCCAGACATGTCTTGCACGCACACCAGGTCATCTTCTTGACCTGCCCATATTCCATAGACCATCCTGCTTACTGTCTCCTGGCCCAGTATCCTAGGTGGAGGGGCATCAACACCTGGGGTGAGGGCCATATTGTACTGGCTTTACTATTCTCTGCTAGGGGAATCTGTAGGGGTAAACTATTATTCTTTCAATATCTACCTATCTACCCATCTGTATTTTAGAAGCCTAACAAGGATGTCATTTTACTTATTACTGGTAAATGCAGTCAGGACCTTCCTCTGCTTCTTTGAGTTTACTGTGAAGAAGAATATGAGCTAGAGGAATAACCAAGACTTTATTTTTTAAAGTGGTGGTATAGTAAATAATGAGTTAGGGAATGATCCAGAGATTAAGAATAGCCTTTCATAAGGGGGCCCACTAAGAGGGAGCTTGTGGTCTTATTTGGGAGTGAAAAAAGCAGCAAGTCTTGTTTATAAACTATCACTATCACTATCTTCCTGTTCATCATCTATTTGCTAGAGCAGGCACCAGTAATATCTCCATATGTCCTGCCTCATGCTAGTAGAACCCAAAGGCATCCGCTTGCTCCAGGAACATAAAGAGCCTCAAACCATTACATTAGGTCATGGGAATGACCTAATATAAATGTTACTGGTACTTGGCATAAAAATAATACAACACAAGCAGCTTGCCAAGCTTCCCGTGTGGGTGGCATACTCTTGTAGTTACCTCTAAATAAATCATTTAGTGATGAACCAAGCACGGCCGTGCGAGCCAGGCTGTGATAGTCTGGTCTGCTGGGTGGAGCTGTGATGAGAGGGAAGTCGGATGTAGAAAATGGTAGCCCCCATGGAGTAGGGGGATCGTCTGGCTTGTTGTGAGGCTCTGCTGGGGTGGCAGGCCAGGGCTAGAACCCGCCATGCCTCCCGGGCACCTCATGAGTGGCTGGGCACAGGGAGAGCAAGTAGCAGCTCTGCCCCATGTCTGAGAGTCTCTGGTTCAGCATACCTGGGCCGGATTGAAAAAAAACTGCTGCAGGGTGGGTGTCGATGATCTGGGGAGGCATGGCAGATTCTAGCCCTGGCCTGCCACCCCAGCAGAGAGCCTCACAACAAGCCAGACGACCCCCTGACTCCATGCGGGCCACCATTTTCCACATCCCGACTTCCTTCTCGTCACAACTCCACCCAGCAGACCAGTCTTGTTTATAAACAGCTGTCGAAAAATGCTGCTGAGCTGGGGCACAGGTGAGTTTCCCAACAAAATTGGGAAGCAAGAATGAATCCCCTTCTGCCCCAAGGAGACCTGTGACCGGCAGATGGATAAAGTTCCAAAAAGACTTTTACTTACACAAATGCTGGCATTACAGTCCAAGGACAGGAAAACCCCAAACTTTCAATTTCTATCTGGACATGTGCAACATGTTTGGTTGAGGATTATCAGCCAACATGACTTCTGGACCCTGAACCATGTGGTCAGAACTGAACCAAAAGACTGCAGGCAGGTAGAGAAAGGAGCAGGCAAAGAGAGAGAAAGGAAGGAAACTTATTTTATAACCCCCCCCCCACACACACACACACACATACACAACCTGGCCCAGAAGGACAAGTCTCAATAGGGGACAGAAATCTGTCACACTCATCCCTGAATGAATTCTACTGGCTGAGGTCATTCAAATGCTAATTTGCCCTTGCCAAGAGCTCACATTACAAGCTTTCCTGCAGGCGCTTTGTGGAGTCTGGGTACCTGAGATGAACTGTATCTCAGGATTTATACATGGGAAAAGCATTATATCTGTACCATAAATATTCTACAGCCAGATATATATTTCTCCAATCTTCCACGAGATCTTTATCTTTACTTCAGTTTTATTCTGGGTATTAACCTTTAGAATTAACTTTCTATACAAGATGTTAGCCTAAAGTAATGTTATGGCTAATGATGAATTGTCAGACCCCTGGATGGTTGATGGTCTGACATAGAAAAAGACTGGGCCCCCTTGGGTGAACCCAGAGCCATGTCAGAGTCTGACAAGCTACCCGTGGTGTATTTGATATGCCAAAAACAGTAGCAATAATGGACCTCATTCCCAACGAATGAAGACATTACTGGTGCCTGCTCAAGCAAATCGATGAGCAGCGGGGAAGACAAGTGATACAAGTGATACAAGTGAACCTTTAGAACTATTGAGAGCCATGCTCACTTGCCAGGAGGCAAACTGCTTTCCTGTCTGATTTAGTTAGGGCTATTTTATTTAAAGGAGGGTCCAAACACAGCCAGGTAAGTCCTGTTAAGATTGTCTAGTCACACAGAGAAGATCTGTGAAGTATGAGATAAAGTATTTTGACTAGCTAACATAGAATTCAAGGTAAGACTATTCTGCCACATAGAGAGTCACAGATCCCAACTGTTTTCCTATCCTCTATCTATAATGTGACCTGCAGGAGTTAGCTCTAGGCAAGATGCAGAGGCTCTGGGCAGCTGTGACCAGGAGTCCACCAGAGCATGTCCTCCAACCAACAACCATTTCTATTTTTTCCTTTTTGGGTCATACCCAGTAGTGCTCAGAGGTTACTCCTGACTCTGCACTCAGGAATTACTCCTGGCAGTTCTCAGAGGACCATAGGGGATTCCAGGATCCAACCTAGGTCAGGTTGGTGTTGTGCAAGACAAATGCCCTCCCCATTGTACTATCACTCTGGCCTGATAGGTTTGAAACAGACTTTACCAAAACAGTTATGAACAGCAGGACCCAGAGGCTTAACCTTTACTACTTGTGACACATTTACTTGATGTCTGTGTTATCCAGTCCTTCCTGGCTCCTTAGGGAGGTAATCTTTGTAGATACGCTAAACACTTTAAACTATCATTAGTTCAAAAAGTCCAGATTTGAGAGGTGATCTGGAGTGGTTGGTTAAGGAAGTTTTCTACTGTTGGAGGAAATTAGGACTAAGTGGTGACTTTTGATAATAGATTGAGAAATAGGTTTTTGCCTACAGTGCCTACCTTGCAAGCACATGGTCACAAGGAAAGATTCCTTGTGTGCTTTGCCACTCAGAGGGATTGTCATGGCAGTTGAAAACTGTCATGGTGCAGTTAATTGTGATTTTTATTAGGCGAATGTACTGGAATAAACTGAAAGTATCCTAGGCCCTTCACTCTAGTTCTTTTGGCTCCTACCAGTACACTTTGATATTCTCACCTCATATTTAACATCCATTAGTATAATAGTTTTTGGAAAAAATATTTTATGGTTCATAAAGAGAGTTGGTATAATTTCAAATAAATTGTGATCTCTGCATAAGATAAGTTTATTTATTTATCCATTTATTTTTTTGCTTTTTGGGTCACACCAAGCAATGCTCAGGGTTACTCCTGGTTCTGCACTCAGGAATCACTCCTGGCAGTGCTCAGAGACCATATGGGATGCCGGGGATCAAACCTGGGCCAGCACAAGTCAGCCGCGTATAAGGCAAACCCCTACCTGCTGGACTATCGCTCTGGTCCCAGATAAGTTTATTTTAAGCCAAGAAGACAACTGATTTTTATATAACTTTATAGCTCAGTTCATTTATATGTCACTCACTCTTACACTGGCCATTTTCCCATCTCAGGGTCACTTAATTTAAGTCAATGTTTACACAGATAAACTCTTAAACATTTAAATATCCCTAGGTTTATCTTTTACCTATGTGTATAAGTTTTTATATTCATAATTATTTTTGTGATAACCACTAATGTTATATTGAGCATGTCCTCAGTGTTGGGCCCTCAGGACATGCTTTTACTGGTTTCATTCTAGTTTAATCTGTTCTACTATAAGATTAATCTTTTCTTTACCTGCATTATAGAAGAGATATACACAGACACTTCTGTTTGCTAAGTTAGTCAGGAGAGTGGGCCCACCACGGCGAGGGAATGTTTTCAATAAAACCCTTGAGTTTTTATCCGATTCTCCTAAAGAAAAAGCTTAACCTGAGAGCCTCTTTCTGTCTTCCTTTTGAATAACTGCTTTTCTCATTATTTTCATTACCTGGCCTTGGGTAGGACTACATACACCATGTATTATGGATTACTCCATTTTGTATTTATGGCAAAAATGATTCCCGCCTAATTTTCCAAGTGAAGAAAAATAAAGCTTGCAGTTTTTTTGTTAAAGGTTTACTTTCAGGAGAGGAGGTAGAGATCTGTCTTCCTTCCAGCCTTCCTTCCTGTTTTCCTTGTCTTTCTTTTTTTTTTTATTAAGTTTGTGTAAATGGATTTACTTGATTTCTTGCCGCCCTGATAGTAAATAAATAAAAGCCCCCAAACCAGGCATTTGAGATAGGACTTCCACTAAGTTCTTTAAAAGTCAGTAAGTTGAAAGTACAATCCAGACAAAGAAACTGTTGACAGACAGAAGTTCTGCTGACCCGATCTTGCCCTGGTATCCAGGGGGTGAGAGAGCACTCAAGAGCTGTAATCAGTGGCCCATTTCCTCGCTTCTCAGTGGACTGGAGACACTAATTACCTGATAGTTCCTCCCACTCCACCTCCATCCCTGCTCCAAGAGCTCTTTTCATGATACCTGTTGTTTCTGACCAAACCAATGTGTCATATTTAAAGATGCAAAAAGAAGAATCACCCCCTCCCATCCTGGTATCTTGAAGCTTTGTTGAGAGGTTAAACAATGAGCAAGAAAAATCATTGCTGTTAAAAATGAGAAAAAAGGGGGTTGAGGAAAGTCAGTAGCGTGGAATTTCAAGACAGCATTTCGACTTGAAGCCATGAATAATGTAGTTATGGTAATGGAGCCGCTATTCATAATTATGAACACTTCATTCCTCCACATGTTCTCATGTCACACAGAGCAGGCTGGTGAGATCTGGTCTGCCTCTGATTGTTTTTGCTACATTTGGAATTATAAATTATACTCTACTCAACCCTGACTCGCCTAACTGTATGGCAGTCATTGGTGACGTTCACGTCAGCGGCAGTGTGTCTCTGGGCCCTTCCTGCAAAGCCTGAATTAGTCTCTACGGTTGGAGTTTAGATTTTAAAGTTATTCAAGACTTAGATCTGGTGTACTGGTCCCTCAGTTAGACATTTTGACACAAAGAGAAGTTCGTTGTAAAATTATGCGTGGGCCTTTCAAAGGTTCTAGGAGAGAACTGAACTATTTACTATCCATGGTGTTAGTTGAGTACTGTTGCTATTTTCTTCTTTTTTTTCATGTAATAATGAAAATCAAGGGTCTTGACTGATGATGACACCAGTCCTTTTTCTACAAATCTGCCACTTACTAGAATTGAATATAATATTACTGCTGCTTTATGTTTCTGTGATAATTAAATGTCATCCTTCTTTAATGCTCTAGCAGCATACCTAGTGTTAAATATTTAATGATTAGTAATGTTGTAGGCGAGGGAAATGGCCAGAAATCAAAAGGTGGCTCTTTTTCTAACCTCCAGAAAAAGATGGACCAAGGGATCATGTGTGCTGAACTTGCTAAAACATTTTATTGCAAGGGACCACTTCCACAGGGAGGAAGGGTGGAAGGGAAAAATGAAGTCAGGAAAAAAAGTCATCCCACTTTCGTCTACTCAGGTCATTGGTCACCAGTTTAAACAGGTGTTGACCTGCTGACTTAACGCAGGGTTAGTCAATTTTGTCTATCCTGGATGTATGCACATCCTCTTTCTGCTTTTCCTTTCTGCCTTTCATTCCCTTTCTTCCTTCCTTCCTTTCATTCTCTCATTTCTGTCTTCTCCCTCTGTTGCTTCCTTCTTTCCATCCTTCCATTTGTCCTTCCTTGTTTTTGGGACACACTCAGTTTTACTCAGTCCATACTCCCCTGCTCTGTGTTCAGAGATAACTCTTGGCTGTGGCTGGGTTCCATATGGGAGTCCAGAGATGGAACCTGGATAGATTGCATTTAAAGCAAGTGCCTTACCCTCTATCCCAAGTATCCAGTTCTTCTCTTGTCGGGGAATGCCGCTGAGGTCCCCAACAGTGTCAGGACAGAAGTTCTCTTCTACTTCTGAGGACACCGAGGGAACAGATGAAAACTCATGAGTTCAGTGCATTTACAAAAAGGCTTTAAATAGTACAAAAGCTCTTCCACAGCAATCTAATATAATGAACAAACTCTAGCTCTGGTCCGAACTTAGACCATACAAAAGAGCCTAAGTCTCCCACTAAAGAGAGAGGATCTCACCTGAGCTGAGTCCTACCCAGAAGAAGGAGCAAAAGGCCAAAGAGCAAAAAGCCAAAAACAAAAGGCCGAGGAGCCAAAAAGCCGCAGGAGCCAAAATCCGAAAGCTAAAAGGTCCGAAGTTGAAGGGGCCTCAAGTCAGTTCCCTTATATACACCAAAGTATCCAGGAAGGGTCATGTCAACAAAGAACTCTAAACAGAATGTAGTGCCACACCCTATTGCAGGTATAAACAAAGGTTAGCCAAGGTCTAATCCTTTCTACAGAGATTATTATCTCTTATGTAAAACACTGGAGAGAGAGGGCTGATATAAAATAATACATCTTAATTCATGAGCTTCATGTAATCTAGATAGTACCCATAAGGTCCTTCTTATTATTATCTGCACCAGGGTGATTCTGAGTATCTTGTTCTCGTGTACTGAAAGGGTCACACTCGCCTGCTTAAAGCAAACTAGTATGATCCTTCTTATAGTCTTCCTATAGTCTCAATGTAGCCAGGGTGGTAGTCTCCTGGTAAATACTAACTGTCCCACGCTGGGTGCAGTGGGTATAAAGAGGAGCTGTGGCCAATCTAGAAAACATAGAAGTCTTAGTAGATGTATAAGTCAGAAGTTATTCAATCAAGGTGACTCCTGTAAGTGCCACAACTTCTAGCAGTGTTTACATAAAAGAGAGCTCTCATTAGAATGAACCTTGGTTTAAATAGATTAAGCTGGGAGTGAGCAAAACAACAAAACTCCCAGAATAACTAAACCTGTCCTCCAACATTCTCTCTTCCAGCTCTGCCCAACCCTAGTTTTCTGGCAACATGGCGGATGGGTTCATGGTGAAACCTGCCCAGTAGTAACAGGGGAATATTCGTGAACGGGGTGTATTCCCCTCATTATAGTATTTGTGAAGAAACAAAAAGGAAAACTGTACATTGCAAATAAATATGTGTACTTACCTGGCAGGGAAGATACCAAAATTGCAAAGGTGGTTTTCTCAGTGAGGTTTTTACATTGATCTCAAGATGTGTTGACCCTTGTAATTTCCCAAAATTTGGTAACCTTGACTGAATGATTTGTAGTAGTGGAGTTCTGAGTTCATGATACCACCCTTAAAAAATAAATCTGGGAGTTGTGTAAAATCTTTTCTCAAATCTGGGATACAGAAAACTTTGGCAGTTTGAGTGTCTCTGTATTGGTTTTAAGGTTATTATGTACATTGGCCTTGGTTCTCTTGCCCCCTGCAATTAAATTGGTAGTAGAGCTTACAAAAAATATGGGTTGTGTTCGAATCTCCTGTTGCTTATAAAAATTGGGTCTTTACTTGTAAGAGTAATGTTTGTCTTTGATTTTGAGCATGCAGTTGACTTATATAAATTCAACTAATATCTTAGCATCAAAAGATGGCTCATGAGTTGGATAGGTTAGTAAGTCATGGGAGCTTCTGCTGCTGGTTCTAAGAGCTTTCATATTTCTGACATAATGAAAATTTAAAAATTAGGGAAGTAAAAGAATTTTTGATGTGGGATATTTTTTTTAGAAAATAACCTTTGTATTGTAGAGAGGAAAGGAGAAGGGTGGGAGGAATAAAATGTAAGGATTATTGCACCGCAGAAAATCAAATACCTAGGAATCAGTTTGACAAAGAATGTAAAGGATCTCTACAAAGAAAACTACAAAACGTTACTTCAGGAAATAAAAAAGACCTGTGGAAATGGAGACACATTCCCTGCTCATGGATCGGAAGGATTAACATTATCAAAATGGTAATACTCCCTAGAGCTTTATACAGATTCAATGCTGTCCCTATAAAGATACCCATGATGTTCTTCAAAGAAATTGAACAAACACTCCTGAAATTTGTATGGAATAATAAAACTCCACAAATACCTAAACCAATCCTTGGGAAAAAGAAGATGGGAGGTATCACTTTCCCCAACCTAAAACTCTACTACAGAGCAATTGTAATTAAGACAGTGTGGTATTGGTATAGAGACAGACCTGTAGACCTATGGAATAGAACTGAGTATCCTGAGATACATTCTCAAATATACAACCACTTAATCTTTGATAAAGGAGCAAAAAATATTAAGTGGAGCAAAGAAAGCCTCTTCAACAAATGGTGCTGGGAAAACTGGGCAGCTACATGTAAAAAAATGAACTTAGACCTCCTTCTAACGCCATGCACAAAAGTTAGATCAAAATGGATTCTAGATCTCAACATCAGACATGAATCTATAAGGTACATTGAAGAAAACATAGGAGAAATGCTCTTCAACATCGAAGCGAAAAGTATCTTTAAAGACGACACACCACTGACCAAGCAAATGGAAGTGAAGATAAACAAATGGGATTATATAAAACTAAAAAGCTTCTGCACCTCAAAAGAAACGGTGACCAAGACACAAAGACAATCCACAGAGTGGGAAAGGATATTCACCCAATACTCATCTGACAAGGGGTTAATATCCAGGATATATCAGGCACTGGTAGCACTCCACAAGAAAAAAACAGCCAACCCCATCAAAAATGGGGAGAAGAAATGAACAGAAGCTTCCAAAAAGAAGAAATTAGAATGGCCAAAAGGCATATGAAAAGTGTTCTTCATCTTTAATCATTAGGGAGATGCAAATCAAAACAACAATGAGGTACCATCTCACACCACAGAGACTGGCACACATCCAAAACAGCAAGAACAACCGGTGCTGGCATGGATGTGGGGGAAAAAGGACTCTGATCCACTGCTGGTGGGAGTGCCTACTGGTCCAGCCCTTTTTGGAAAACAATATGGGCATTCCTCTGAAAACTAGATATTGAGCTCCCATTTGATCCAGCAATAGCACTCCTGGGAATATACCCGAGAGACCGAAAAACACATAGCAGAAACACTATCTGTACTTCTTTATTCATCTCTGCGCTATTCACTATAGCTAGAATCTGGAAACAACCTAAATGCCCGAGAACAGAGGACTGGCTACAGAAACTGTGGTTCATCTACACTATGGAATACTATGCGGCTGTCAGAAAAGATGAAATTATGAAATTTACCTGCAAATGGATGGACATGGAGACTATCAGGCTGAGTGAAATTAGTCAGAAGGAAAAGGACAAATATAGAATAACTGCATTCATTAATAGGACATAAATAGATACCAGTGTTTTACTAAATGTGGGAAATGGTAATGGCAGATTAAAACTCACCATTGAATATACACAAAGAGACTTAAGTGATAAACTCTAAATATCTGCAGGGCTAGCCACAATGTGTAAAACAAGAGGGAGAGAGATGCAGAGACAGAGAGAAAGAGACAGAGAGAGAAAGAGAGGGAATTGGGGTACCTGCTATTAAGGCAGCCTGGGGGGGTGGGCGGGAGGGGGTGGGGTACATTGGTGGTGGAAATGGGGCACTGGTGGAGGGATGGGTGCTGGTATAGTGTATTACCAAGAACCAATTATGAAAACCTTTGTAATTTTATGTTTCATGGTGGTATAATAAAAAAAATTTAAAAAAAAAAAAAAAATAAAAATATAAGGATGAAGAAATGATTAAATGACACTGTTTAACCCTGGATACCACTAGTTAATACCAACATTTAGAAAGTACTTGTAAATAATACATGCATTTTGTGATTTGTGAACTTGTTAGATTTTTATTTATTTTCTTCTTCTATTGTCATAGCAGTACTCCAAAATACTGAACTTCATAAATTCTATTGTTATTCAAATGTTATTTTCCAAAACAAACAGCCATAGAACGACTATACTCTTGACTTGAAATGATCAAATTATAGTCTGAGCTCAGACAATATTAGTTAAAATTTTGTGATTTCAATGTTCTTTCTTATCCCTGACCTAGAATATCTGTTGTCTTCAAATATATAAGCCATTAATGTAGAAACTGGATTTCTCTAAAGTTATGGATGAAATATGGGGGCTGGAGGATAGTATGGTAGGTAAGACAATTGCCTTGTGCACAGCCAACCCAGGTTTGATCCCCTGTATCCCATATAGTCTCTAAATCCTCACCTGGAGTGGTCCCTGATCACAGAGATAGGTATAGCTCCAAAAAAGAAACAAATAAACAAAAATGATGAAGTCAGATGATATTTGACCATATTCATAAACATTACTATAAGTCATTGTTATTGATTGCCTACTGAGTGAAAGACACTATGCTTGGCTTTCTATGTGAATTTAATGAGTTTGAGATACAATGTAGAAAGCCAAGACTAGAAAATATGTAAAAAGTACCAGTCTTGTATGCCAAAATTATACTTTGTTAAATTTCTGGGTGGAGTTGGGGGAGAGCTTTAGACTTAAATTGCTACCCGGTCACCAGCTGTGTCACTTGGATCAAGTTCTTAAACTCTTTGAGCTTCAGTTGCTTTAATGCAAAATGGATGCTAATGACGCGCTTATCTCTTCTAGTTGGTGAGAACTAAATGAGAAAAGATTGTAAAGTGCTTAGTACTAAATAAATGTTAATTTGCCAAACACCCTAGCCATAATCTTAACTTCCTTTGTCATTTTTCTTGCCTGGAATTCTAAATTCAAAACTTTGTTTCCCATTTTCTAAATTCCCTAGCAGGTTCTATGATGCCCATGAAATTGCAGGTGAATTATACAAACTGTAAGAGTTATCCTAGGGATTAATATTCCATTTCAAATCCATTCTTAACCTTATTTAAGGAGTGAATAATAGTGCACTCCCCCCTGTATGTGCTGTACATCTTATTAAGGTTTTCTGTACTAACCAAGAGTTTTGTATGGGAATTCTTCTTAGAACAAGGCGAGATTACACCTGAAAACTGCTGGATCTAAGTTGTTACATAGTAGATTGTTCATAAAAAAAAAAATTTGTACCTAGTTAAATAAAATGTCTACCTTAATATCTACACCGGAAGGCATTTGGGGGAAGATTACAGGCAAGAGTTGAGGGCTAAAACTACTCAGTCCCTTTGCTTGTTCTCTTTGCAGAGGCTCTATTTCCAGATCTCACCATGGGAGATTCACCATTATCATCAAGTCTGTCAATCAAGTCAGAACTGAGTAAAGGGGAAAAACATTGAGAATCTTCGTTACCAGGAGAATTTTCTTATCAGGTCACACTTATTGTAGACCATAAGATTCTTGCACAACTGAGTTTTGAACTCATGTCACCACCACTGGGCACCACAACATGCTAAAGAGTTTTAAGGCTTTGAGCAAAAATTGATTCTAGTCTAGGGGCACTAAATCAAAAGTGATTATGAAACTCCAAAGAAAAGAACTAGAGGAAATGAACAGAGAAAAGGTAGAAGTAAAATAAAGCAATTATTTGACTATAAATTAAGAGTGCCTTATTAGATAAATCTGATTGTGTGTAGTTGGTTGTTAGATTTCCTTCCTTCCTTCCTTCCTTTCTTCCTTCCTTCCTTCCTTCCTTCCTTCCTTCCTTCCTTCCTTCCTTCCTTCCTTCCTTCCTCCCTCCCTCCCTCCCTCCCTCCCCCTCCCTCCCTCCTTCCTTCCTTCCTTCCTTTCTTCCTTTCTTCCTTCCTCCCTCCCTCCCTCCCTTCCTTCCTTCCTTCCTTCCTTTCTTCCTTTCTTCCTTCCTCCCTCCCTCCCTCCCTCCCTTCCTCCCTCCCTCCAGGCTTCCCGCCCTCCCTCCCTCCCTGCTCCCCCATTCCTCTTTCCTTAACTTTATTGTTGTTTCATTAATCTGTATAATGGTGTAGTTGTGGTATGTTAGAGATCTCACTCTTTGTTCCTTTACTAAAGACCACAAACATTACTGCCTATAAGATAAGGTTTGGTATATGGGGCATGTGGGATGATGCTGTAGATAAAACTCAGTGTCTTATGCTCTACCATTGCACTAACTCTGATCATAGGTTAAGTTTTGTTACATATATGTGAAAAAGAATAAAATAAAGAATTTTATTTCCCATGAAATAAAAGTTATTTTGATGATTAAAAGAAACTTAAAATTGGGAGGAATTTTGGACATTTTAAAAGATTAGTTATATTACAGTGACTTGGTGAGACTAAAAAGGAATTTCTCACTCCCATTGAAACATTCTCATATATCTTAAGATACGTAATTGTTTCAGTGATTCTGAGAAATGTACTAAGATCCTTTTTAAAATCCTTCTAGTGAAGTAAATAGTTTCATTTAGTGATATGAGAGACTATGAGAAAGGAAGTATGAGGGAGAAGGAGAGAGAGAAAAAGAGAGGAAAGGGAGGGAAAGAGAGAGAACATGACAGCTAGTGCAAAAGACAGAAAACTCGAAAAATAATACTTGATTCTGATGATTCAGATGTTCTGACACATTGAAGAAACATAATGAAATCAGATATCACGATCACGATCACGATCTTCCTGTTGATCATCTATTTGCTAGAGCGGGCACCAGTAATATCTCCATATGTCCAGTCTCATGCCAGTAGAGCCAGGGGCATCAACTTGCTTCAGGAACATAAAGAGCCTCAAACCATTATATTAAGTCATGGGAATGACCCAATATAATTGTTACTGGAATTTGGCATATCAAATACAACACGAGAAGCTTGCAAGGCTTGATGAGCAGGAGGCAAACTCTATTAAACACCTCCAAATAAAGCATTTATTTGATGAGCTGCCGGCCCGCTTGTGGCCGTGTGAGTCGGGCTGTGATGGGCTGGTCTGCTGGGTGGAGTTCTGACGAGAGGGAAGTCCAAATGTGGGAAATGGTGGCGCCCATGGAGTGGGGGGCGGCGTCTGGCTTGTTTTGAGGCTCTGCCGAGGTGGTGGGCCAGGGCTAGAACCTGCCATGCCTCCCGACTGCCTCATGAATGGCTGTGCACAGGGAGAGCAAGGAACAGCTCTGCCCCAGGTTTGAGAGTCTCTGGACCAGCATACCTGGGCCGGATTGAGGAAAAAGCTGCTGCAGGGTGGGTGTCGATGATCCGGGCTGTGATGGGCTGGTCTGCTGGGTGGAGTTCTGACGAGAGGGAAGTCCAAATGTGGAAAATGGCTGGCGCCCGTGGAGTGAGGGGCGGCGTTTTGGCTTTTGTGAGGCTCTGCCGAGCTGGTAGGCCAGGGCTAGAACCCGCCGTGCCTCCCGACTGGAATGGCATCAGATATAATTAAAAGATATTATATTTACAGATGGGATGTCTTACACTAGAAGAAGGGGGCCTACATTATTGTCAAATGCTGCCTGCTATAGTCTACTCTAGTAATATTTCTATGACATGATTGAACAGCTGAAAGATTATGCCAACTTTCTATATTTCTTAATAAGATAGTTAAGATCAAAGGTCTTTTACATTTACAGCTTTTTTTCCTAGGAAGTTATGGTATTTTCCCTTTAATTCATACAATTATAATTTTAAAGATAGGCATGCTTTATCTGAAATAATATATCCCATATAAGAAAGATCAAAGGATTGTATAGAAATAGAATTTAGAGAAATTTGGGAAGTTGGCATGAATATAAACGGTTCATAGTAGTGAACATGACAATATAATTTTCCTTGTATCTTTGCTGTTAATAAAAAATGAATGGCTCTGGCTTTTTTGTGGTTTATGCAGTATAAAATTAATAAAGTACATTGAACTCATAGGCCATTACTTCTTAAAATATTAGAAGTATGATGTGGACTTAAGCAAAAGGAAAAGAGATTTTATGTACAAGTTTTATTTAACAATATTTGAATATACTATGTTTGTTAAAAACAGATACCCATACAGGGTAATATGACTATAAGATGCTTTGGAGTGTCTGTTCAAAGTAAATCATGGCAAGACCTCAAAACAAATGCCCAAAATGTGGAATTAGCGTGAAAGTTTAAGAACTCTTTCTGGCTTTCTAGCTGTTTGAATTTGGACTTTCTTTCACTTGTAGTACTGGTTTCATATTTACTAGCTCATTGTTCTGAGATAAGAACTGAACACTTATAACCTTCGATTTGTACAGCTTTACAGTCATGTTACAAAGTTTAATGAGGCACTGCACAGAAAATATGTTTGTCATGCAGTAGATGTTAACTGATGGCAAACTGTTGTTTTTGTTATTGACTGTGTTGCATTGAAATAGACAGTCTGCTTAGGTGCTGGTACCTGGGCTCTGTCCTTGAGTCATTGACACATAAAGTTGATCACTACTCCTGCTGTTTCTATCATAGACTTATCTATTATTAAAATTTCTCAACATGTGTCAGGGAAGCCGCTGGGGTCCCCTAACAGTGCCGGGAAGCAAGTTCCCTTCTACCTCCGAGGCCAGCGGGAATGGATGAAAACTCAGGAATCCGGCAAGGTTTTAAAATGCTTTTACTTATCACAGGTTCAGGCATACAAATCAGCAATAGGAAAAACCCTGTGCTTAGGATTCCCAGCTAGAACCCCAGCCATGTGTAGTCCAAGACGGGCGGATACCACATGTTAAGCCCTGTAAAAAGGAGACAAAGACAAGACACCCAAGAAGAGTGCAAGCCCCAAAAGAGAGCCTAAAAAAGAGAGAGAGCAAGAGAGGAAGCAGCCTAGTTTTATACCCCCTGCAACTCCCACTATTATGGGAAGCATGGAGGGTCAAATGCCCTCAGGTAATCTCTCCCAGCACCTCACCTAGGCCCTTTTATATGCTATATATTTTGAGCCAAGATCTGCCTGGAAATGCCTTTATAGGGTAGAGAAAGGGGTTTCTGAGATGGCATGTCTCTGTACCAAAGACTATACTAGGGGCTGAAGCTATAGCCCAGCAGGTAGGGCATTTGCCTTGCACACGGTCGGCCCATGCCAGCCCGGGTTTGATCCCCAGCATCCCATATGGTCCCCGAGCACCACCAGGAGTAATTCCTGAGCGCAGAGCCAGGAGAAACCCCCTGAGCATTGCTGGGTGTGCCCCCAAAAAAAAAAAAAAAAAAAGACTATACTAATTTCAGTTAAATACTTCTCCAAGCCTTCACAAGAGTCTCGTCTACTTCATGGTAGTTTTGTATTTTCATTGCTTTTGAGTTATCAGGGGAGCCATGCTTGCTTGCTTGGAGGCAGATAGCATTTCTCTCTGGTCTAATTACTTAGAGATCCAATGTGGCCAGGCAAATATGCTGGTAAGATCTAGCTAGACCCACGATGATTGTGGTAGCAAGAGAGAATATTTATACCAGCCAGTACAGAATACATGGTCAGATAAACTGCCACATTTAGACTACCCCCTATCTATGAAATGACCTGCAGGGAGGCAATCCACGGCAGATGCAGAGGCTTAGGAGTCCTGCAACAAAGATAAAGTTTATATGGATGACTGTCCATTTGAGAGTAAACCCTTTTGGTACTCTAATGTATGTCAAATGAATGTACTAACCCTAAAATGTATTAAATTCAACAGTGGGACTGGAGAGACAATACTTGCCTTATATATAGTCAACCTAAATTTGATCCTTGGCATTCCATATGGTCTATGAGCTTTGCCAGCAGTGATTCCTGAGTTCAGATCCAGGAGAAACCTCACACAATCTTGCAATAAGGTTATTTGGAATGTGCCTAAAAATGTTCAAAAGTCACATAGACACAGAAACATGCAAATAGATGTTTACAATAGATTTATATTTCACTGTATCACTGTCTTCCCATTGTTCATCTATTTGCTTGAGTGGGCACTAGTAATATCTCCCTGAGTCCTGTCATAAGCAAGTGTAACCCAAGGGCATCCACTTGCTCCAGGAACAGGAGGAACCTGAAACCATTCTTTAGGTCATGGAGCTAAGGTCCATAATTGTTACTAGTTTTTGGCATAACAAGTAAATAAAACATGGGTAGCTTGCCAGGCTTTGCAGTGTAGGTGGTATAGTCTCAGTAGAAGGCTCTCATCCTCGAGCATTTACTGATGAAACTTAAGGGGGAAGATCAGGTTTTCTCTTGGATGGAGCTCTGAGGAACTATGGAGTCTGGATGTTAAGAATGACTGACTGCATGATGTGTGGTTGGCCCTGATTTCTTGCTAGGCATACTGGAATCACTAGAAGTAATAATAATAGCAATACTTTTTCAGCTCCTTAACACTACTTATTGCCTTTACTAAATTCACCTCAAAATCATCTTTCTAGCCTTTCTCGTATAAAAGCCAACAGTTGTATTTTGCACCTAAACAGCCCTTTAAGCTGTTTAGGGCTGAAAGCCCCAAACACCAACCTAAATATTCAGCCTGTTATTTTTAGATATATATATTTAAATTACGTTAAATATCTTCCAGTAGATGAATGAATAAACTGAGAAACAATTATACAGTGGACTATTTGTTCAGTGTTAAAAACAATAAAAAAACACATGAAAGAAACCTATGTTATGATGTAAGTAGAAGAAGCTAATCTGGAATGTCTATGTATTGCATGAGTTTAACTATATGACATTCTGGAGAAGGGAATATTATGGTGACAGTAAAAAGATCACTGGCTGCTAGAGATTGGTGGTGGGGTGGGTTAGGATGATACATAAATGAAGCCCAACACAATTTTAGGGAAAAGAAAATTTTCTGCCTCTTCCTACTGTAATGGTGGAGACCCATCATTATTCACTTGTCTGAATCTATAGACTATAGATTGCTAAGACTATATTAACAACTCTATTATGAACAACACTATAAATAATTGTGTCTTAATAAACATTAAAAAGTCAATAAAAAGAGTATACTAGGGATTTGGAAAGGATAATGAAGGACAAATATAGGTTCATCAGTTATAGGTAATGTTATTTTCTGGAACAACTTTGCTATTGCAAAGGACTGCTCAGTTGGAAAAAAAAGGTTGGTTGTAAGACAACTCTCTGTACCTTCTGCTCAATTCTTCTGTACCCTAACACTGTTCTGATAAACAGTATACTTATTAAAATATTAAAATTTCCTCCTGGTGTCAATCACATTTTTTAAACTTTGATTATACCCATTAAATTGTACTGCCATTTCATAACAGGTCACATGCAATCCTAGGAGAGTATATAAATACACTTCTGTTCTAGAAGTAGATGATTATGTTGATGGACGATACTAATAACAGCCATGACTAAGCCTCTCTAGATATACCTCCAAGCTTTTAGGTGCTACCCTGGGAGGAGTCCATATGGCATTTATCTAGGTTCCTGTTATACCCTAAAATGAAATATTCATGTCTGAGCCTTTGATTTCCTAACAGTGAAGGTGTCCTTAAAACAATTCCAGCAGAAATCCAGGTAGGCGGCTCTTTATTAGCCCAGGCAATGAGAACTGCAGCACACTTTAGTAGAACTTGGGAAACACACACAGCACCAGAGCCTTCCACTAATGTCTCCAATGTTGAGTTGAGTATTAGCATCCAGTGTTGGGTTGAGTATTAGCAGACACTGGTGCTAGAGTAATCCATTTTGTAGGGGCATACTCTTCCTATTCAATTTCTTCAAGATTCCTGTCTAAATGAAGCCAACCCTGATCCCTCCCCTGCCCCCCCATGATTACAGGTGACTGTGTCCATCATTCATGGGACTTCTTGAGCATGATTCTACATCAGAACTCTTAAGTGATTTTCCTTGTTGTACAGGATGGCTAAATCCACATAGCTGAGAGCAGATACATTGTATCCCACAGAGTGATAGGAGGCAAGTTAGCCTACACACTTTCTCTGAAAGGTCAGCTAGAGGAAAAAATCACCACAAGAAGTCACAGTTCTTCGATGACTGCCTAGGTCTGCATCTGGTTAGTGAACTTGCCAGAAGTAAAGCAACAAACCATAACAGTGACTCTTGAGGCAGCAGCGAATGAGAAGCACAACTTGCTGGCCAGTGTTCTGGAGACGCCACACGAACACCAACCAGGTTCCCTACAGTAGTGGCAGTGGCATCAGTTACCCACAGAAGGTTCTCAGAAGGCCAGAGTAATGTATAATGGGAAAGTCATCTGCCTTGCACACGGCTGATCCCGCTTTGATTCCTGGCACACAATATGCTCCCTGAGTCTGCCAGGAATGATCCCAGAGTACAGAACCAGGAGTAAGCCCTGAACACCATCAGGAGTTGCCCCCAAACCAAATTAAAAAAAAATCACACAAAAATAAAACAACAGAAGTTTCTCTTTGGATTTATGAGATAAAGTCAATACTTTTTCCTTCATTTTTATAGTCACAACTTTTATCTCTTTAGCCACAGGCAGCATCTTCCATCTATTCATTTTCTTACTCAATTTTTTAAAAAGACAGTAATTCAGGCTTTGAAAGACAATCACTGTATCACTGTCTTCCCGTTCATCATCAATTTGCTTGAGCGGGCACCAGTAACATCTCCATATGTCCTGTCTCATGCAAGTAGAGCCCAAGGGCACCCGCTTGCTCCAGGAACATAAAGAGCCTCAAATCATTCCATCAGGTCATGGGAATGAGGTCTATAATTGTTACTTGTATTTGGCATATCAAATACGACACGGGTAGCTTGCTAGGCTCTGCTGTGCAGGTAGCATATTCTTGGAGGCATTTCTAAATCCAACATTTATTGATGAACTGCTGCGGCTGCTTGTGGCCTAGTGAGCTGGGCTGTGATAAGCTGGTCTGCTGGGTAGAGTTCTGACGAGGGGGAAGTCCGGATGTGGAAAATAGGAGGCCCTCATGGAGTGGGGGGGTCGACTGGCTTATTGTGAGGCTCTGCTGGCATGTATTGAAAGGACAATACAATTTTTAACTTGAACACTCTAGAAAGTTTAGCAACAAAAGCTGTTATCAGACTCAGAAAGGAACTGGTGTTTTTTTTTTGTTGTTGTTGTTAAGTATCAGGAGAGGTCACAATGAGACATACTGCAGTAAAGAAAGCTACAAAAAAGTCAAAGATAGTCTTTGAGTGAATAATCAGATTGTTTAGCAAAGGAATCCCCCAATTCTATAAATTTTCAGGTCTATGGTTACTTGTGAGTGATAGGCAGTAGGAGCTATTTCCTTTTTTCTGTCTCTCTTTTTCCCTTACTTTCTCCCCCGTTTTGTTTCCCCTTTAATATTTTAATTGTCACTTGTCACTTGTTTGTCTATTATTTACCGATTTGCTGATTTGCTTGAGTAAGCACCAGTAGTCTCCATTCATTGGGAATGAGGTCCATTATTATTACTGGTTTTGGCATATTGAATACACCACGGGTAGCTTGCCAGGCTCTGCCATGGCTCTGGGTTCATCCCAGGGGGTCCAGTCTTTTCTATGTCAGACCATCAATCATCCAGGGCCCACAGGGCAGAGTCCTGGGTGTAGACAAGCCTGTCTCTTGTCTGCCATCGGACAATGCAGCTGGATACTGCAGCCACACCTGCAACACCTTGAGGGACAGGCAATATTTTAATTATATAACAGTATTAGATTATAAAATCTTAGTTCACTGTTTGAATCAATGATGCTGAAGAAAGTACCCACATCATGTACCATTGGAACAGATGGCATCTATGTCCCTCCCATACTGGAATTGCAAAGAGGTCTTAAACCCAACCCAAGCACACTTATTTGTATTTCCCTGATACTTTGAGATATACCCTGCTGAAAAAATGATTTAGGCCCTATTTTGTGCCCTTTAGTAAAACACATTGAACTAGACAAAGGAAAACTATATAACTTGTGTAACTATTCAAAAAAGTGATGTCAGATTCCTTAAATAGGAAAGAAACAGGAAAACTATTCATATCAAATGATCAAATATAACCAAAAAAGGCTTTTCATTTTCAAGTTTTGTAGCTAAAATTCAAGCTGTGTCTCTGAGCGAAATGGTTTCAAATGTAGAGTACAACACCATTAACCTAACCTCCTAAAATGAAAACCAGGGTCCTCTGATCAAGGACATTATTCTTTTATTCAGAGAATCACCATGGGAACAATCAGTAAGCAAAATATAATGCTATCAGACATTTAGAACTGTGATTTAAGAAGCAATAAAGTTCTGTCAATGCTGTGCTGATTAGGGAGATAAGACAGAAAAGTCTTTCTCGCCAACTTAAATTATGACAGATAAGACAAGATCCATCTTGCATCAAAGAGATAAATATACTGGTCAGTGACATTTGAGGATATCAATTGGAAATTTGTTTCTGTAACAGTAAAACCTCATTCATGCATGCTCAATTTGTTCAAATACTCTTGACAAGGAAGATGTGATTTGTCATATACTAGAAAGTGTGAAATTTGGCTTATGTAGCTAATTATATAATATTTTAATATTGATTTGGATCGAGTCCATGTTAGATGCTCCTATTTTAGAGGTCAAATAATTGATCTTTGATTCTTGGAGATAGAAACCTGCTCTTCTAATTTTTCTAGAGTTGACTGAATTTGTAGATCATTATCTCTTAAAACATGCTAGAGATAGACAGATAATTTGGACTCAAATGTAGTTATTCAATTTTTGTTAAAATAATAGTGACTGGGCCGGAGTGATAGCCCAGCGGGTAGGGTGTTTGCCTTGCACGGGGGCTGGCCTGTGCCAGCCCGGTTCGATCCCTGGCATTCCATATGGTCCCCGAGCACCGCCAGGAGTGATTCCTGAGTGCAGAGCCAGGAGAAACCCCTGAGCATTGCCAGGTGTGACCCAAAAAAGCAAAAAAAATAATAATAAAATAATAGTGACTGAGCTCCACCCCCCCATCCTATTCCATGTTTTAAAACATAAGACTTTATCTTCAAATGAGAAATGCCATCAGGCATGGAGGTCTTTCCTTTCAGGAAATATAGGTAGGTAGTAGCGGAATTATTAAAGTTTCCTGGTGAGCACAAAGTTTGCATGTGAAAAATAGCTCCTGATTTTAATGTTTAAAAAAGAACAGGCTATGATATCCTCAAGTTCCCATTCTTTAAAATAGTCATAGTTTTATCAGGCAGGTCAGTGATTGCAATTGTGCTTCTTCTATCTTGTTCAGTCACTAGCTCCCAAAGGCAATTCCTTGTGTGATTCATGGTGTGAGTCAAATAAATGTGAATAATCACTTCAATTTGACAATTTAGCCATAACATTCAAGGATTATGTTGTTCCATGTACTTTTACTGACGTTTTCCAGGTGAAAGATGAACCCAAAAAGGATGATAGTTTTGAGAAATAAATGTATTTCTCTCCCATTCTGACAGCCTGCATGTCTGGGCACTTGACTGGGTTTCTATCTCCTGCATTGACAATGTGGGCCTTTGAAATGCCCTATCCCAGCTGTATTTCAGAGAAAGCTGGCCCAGCTGTAGAATGAATATCTCAATCGGATCTTTCAGCTGGGGTCCTCTCAGGAAGAATAGAATGTTTCTGGAGAAAAGAAGGGTAGTAGAAGGTGCTCCATGTCTGGGATCAACAAACGCATCTTGAATTTTGTTAAATGCCACACCAAATTGGGAATAATCTACCAAAAGTCACTGAGCAGAACATGCATTAAGGAAGAAGCTCAGTTCCACATAAATCATAGAATTATGGTAAAACATAAGGAAATAACACGTGTGCTGACAATTTACATTGATGAAAATTATAATATTAATTTTTAATCAAGGTATGTAGTTATGTATAAAATCAGTGTGTTTAACCCATTTAACACAAAATCAGTGTGATAAAAATCAGTATGTTTGATGATATTAGGAACTGTTCTCTAGGTTTAATCCCAAATGGTAGGTATCTATGTTAGAGATAATAGAAGCAAGACTCAACACATGACGCAAAATTGGAATGAAACTTAGCCACATAGGGAGATGCAAAGTAATTAATGGAGGAAAAGATGTGAGAAGATATGAATCCAGAAACATAAAACTCTTATTCATTTTCATTAATTTGAGAGTGATGGGACCAAGACACCCTTGCCTGAAAAAAAATCTAAATTTAAATAACAGGTAATAATAAAAGTGAAATTTATTCTCAATTGATATGATTATTGAGAGTAAATTTCCATTAATCTGCAAGTGTTTGGCATTAATATCTGAATTAATATTCTGAAAGAAGGGACAGAGTAATTCTGTCAAAGATACAGTAACAAAAAACCTTGAGTTGAATGAACTCATATACTTCATATCTTAATTTAGTATAAGTGTTTTATCAAATGTAAAAGAACATAGAATTCTGTGAAAGCCGTGTTAAAATAGATACTTGTCGGGAACGCCGCCGGGGTCCCCGACAGTGTCGGGACAGAAGTTCTCTTCTACCTCCGAGGATGCCAGGAGAACAGATGAAGACTCACGAGTCTGGTGCAGTTCCAAAAATGGCTTTTAATAGTACGAAAGCTCTTCCACAGCACTCCAATATAATGAACAAACTCTAGCTCTGGTCCAAACTTAGACCATACAAAAGAGCCTAAGTCTCCCACCAAAGAGAGAGAGGATCTCACCCGAGCTGAGTCCTACCCAGAAGGAGCAAAAGCCAAAAGCCAAAACGCACTGGGAGCCAAAAGCTGAAGGCTGATGAACCAAAAGGCAAAAGGTGAAGGGGCCTCAAGTCAGCCCCTTATATACACCACCGATTGGGAGGTTGTCATGTCAACAAAGAACCCTAAACAGAGTGTAGTGCCACACCCTATTGCAGGTATAAACAAAGGTTATGCCAAGGACTAAGGAGATTATCTCTTATGTAAAACACTGGAGAGAGAGAGAGAGAGAGAGAGAGAGAGAGAGAGAGAGAGAGAGGGCTGATATAAAGTAATACATCTTAACTTCATGAGCTTCATGTAATCTAGATGGTAGCCACAAGGTCCTTCTTATTATTATCTGCACCAGAGTGATTCTGAGTAACTTGTTCTCATGTACTGAAAGGGTCACACTCGCTTGCTTAGAGCAAACTAGTATGATCCTTCCTATAGTCTTCCTATAGTCTCAGCGTAGCCAGGGTGGTAGTCTCCTGGTAAATTCTAACTGTCCCACGCTGGGTGCAGTGGGTATAAAGAGGAGCTGTGCCCAATCTAGAAAACATAGAAGTCTTAGTAGATGTATAAGTCAGAAGTTATTCAATCAAGGTGACTTCTGTAACTGCCACACCCTCTAGCAGTGTTTACATAGAAGAGAGGTCTCACTAGAATAAACCTTGACTTAAATAAGATTAAACTGGGTGTGGGCAAAACATCAAAGCTCCCAGATTAGCTAAATCTCTCCTCTAACAGATACTGATCCATTTGTCCTGACCTAGTACTTGCATTATATTTCTAAGAATACTAAGTGAATTGCTGATCAAACAGCCTTCCCTTGAATAACAAAAACAATATCACTCTCTTTATTTAAAAATAAATAATAATAATTTAACTTTCAAATTCAAAGTACTATATATATAATTTTAGGCTTCAAACATATACTAAATACAACTTTTTTGAGTCATAAACTTGAGATATAGCAATACTGAAAAATTCATATGTGTAATTCCCACATAATTAGAATTTGTAACTACTATGGATTGGGTATATGTATGTTTGTACTTAACAGTCTTAAAATATCAAGGTGATTACATTAGTGCTTATGGAAGTCTATTATTCATACAGCTGACATTATGTTCATAAGCTACCTTGTTCCTTCCCACTGTTGGTTGTAGTATAAATCTTTCAAGACTCATATATACTAATCCATCCCTTATATTCCCTGGTAGAGTTAGTATCATCTTTACTTTGGTTCTTGAGTTCACTGTGTATGTATATGGCAGACTGTTCCTCTACTTTCCTCCTGTTAGAGCTAAGTTCAATAGTCATATTTATCTTGACAAAGAATCTTTCTCTGATCAACTTCATGCATCACCCCTGAAATTTTTTGACTATCCATGTCTGTCACTACATTGCCTGATCTAGATATAACTGCTAAAAAGTGGTTTTACGAGTAACCCTAATCTTGATTTCTGATCAGCATCAATGTCTGATTATATTCTGATCTCCACTACTTTCCTGGTGATATTCTGGTGTTAGATCACCTTGATGTTTCTAGTTAGAATCCTGTGGCCGCCCATCTACAAGATGGTCAGACTTCCTTGTCAAGACCCTGACAAGGTCTTGAGGCTCTTCATATTCCTGAATAAACCAGATGCCATTGGGCTACATGGGCACGTGATAGGGTCCAATGGAAATGTTACTGGCACCCACGTGAGCAAATCGATGAATAACGGGATTCAAGTGATCAAGTGATCAAGTGATCAGTGGCATATCTTTTTTAAGTTTTTTATTATACCGCTGTGAGATATATTATTACAAAGATGTTCATATTTAAGTTTCAGTCATACAATGTTCCAGCACGCATGCATCCACCAGTGCCCATTTCCCACAACCAATGTCCCTGGATTCCCTCCACCTTTCCCAGCCTGCTTCATGGCAGACACTTTACCTCTTCTCTCTCTCTCTCTTTCTCTCTCTCTTTCTCCTCTTTGACATTGTGGTTTTCAATACATACATTTAGAGGTTATCCCTTTGCCTACATTCAATGCTCAGTTCCAGACTAGTATTATCATTTCCAGCAATTACCACATTGTTCCCTTCTGTCTTATCTAAACTGTAACTCCCACATACTTGAAGTAGATTCCAGCTACTGACAAGACCTCCTGATTCATGTTTTGTCTGGCTTGGATATTGGTATCATACTATTTGTTTATATCCCACAAATAAATGCAGTCATTCTGTATCTGTCCTTTTCTGTTTGGCTAATTTTACTCAGCATGATCCTCTCTATGCCAATAGAGATGGCAATCCTCTCTATTGCCATTCATTTATAGGAAAATTTCACAATTTCGTTTTTCCTAACAGATGCATAGTATTCCACCATGTAGATATATCACAGTTTCTTTATCAAGTCATCTGTTCTCAGGCACTCTGATTGTTTCCAGATTCTAGTTAATACGAATAGTGCTGCTATGAACATAGAAGTGTAGATGATGTTTCTGCTGTGTGTTTTTGGCGTCCCAGGGTTTATTCCCAGTGGTGATATGGCTTGGTCAAATGGTAGCTCAATCTCTACTTTTTGGAGGAATGTCCACATTGTTTTCCAAAACAGCTATACCAGTTGACAATTCCAACTTAGATGAGGGTCCCTTTCTCCCCGCATCTACCCCACAACTTGTTGTTCTTGTTCTTTTGGATATGTGCCAGTCTCTGTGGTATGAGATAATATCTCATTGTTGTTTTGATTTTCATCTCCCTGATGATATATGATGATGAACATTTTTTTCATATGCCTTTGGCCATTCAAATTTCTCCTTGTCGAAGTTTCTGTTCATTTCTTTCCCTCATTTTTTTGATGGGGTTGCCTGTTTTCTTCTTGTGAAATTCTACCAGTGCCTGATATATCCTGAATATTAACCCCTTAGCAGATGGGTCTTGGGTGAATATTCTTACCCACCCTGTGGACTATCTTTGTACTTTGGCCACTGTTTCTTTTGAGGTGAAGAAGCTTTTTCATTTCATATCGTTCCATATGTTTTTCTTTGTTTCCAATTGCTTTGTTAGTGGTGTTTCATCTTTGAAGATGCCTTTGGCTTCAATATCATGGAGGATTCTTCCTATATTTTCTTCAATGTACTTTATGGATTCAGGTCTGATATTGAGATCTCTAATCCATTTTGATCTGATTTTTGTGCATGGTGTTAGACAGAGATCCAAATTCACTTTTTTACGCAGTTTTCCTAGCACCACTTGCTGAAGAGGCTTTCCTTACTCCATTTTGTACTTTTTGCTCCTTTATCAAAGATTAAATGTTCATGTATTTGCGGAGGGATGTCAGGATATTCAACTCTATTCCATAGGTCCACAGGTGTTTTTACTCCAATACCATGCTTTTTAATTACTACTGCTTTGTAGTACAGTTTGTAGTTGGGAAAGTTGATGCCGCCCATCTTCTTTTTCCCAAGAATTTCTTTGGCTATCCGTGGGGGTTTGTTGATCCATATGAATTTTAAGAGGCTTGGTCAATTTCTTTGGAATATGTCATGGGTAAACTTATAGAGACTGCATTGAGTTGATATAATGCTTTAGGGAGTATTGCCATTTTGACAATGTTAACTCTCCCATTCATGAGCAGGGAATATGTTTCCATTTTCTCATGTCCTCTCTTATTTCTTGAACTACATTTTGTAATTTTATTTGCACAGCTCTTTGTTTTTTACTGCAGTGTTAATGATGTTTATTTATTTCTATATTTTAAATTGTTTAATTATACCCCCATGAGATATACAGTTACAAAAGTGTTCATATTTGGGTTTCATGTATAGCTCTTTGATGTCTTTACTTAAGCTAATTCCAAGATACTTGATTTTCTGAGGTGGCATATCTTCTTAATTATTTTTCATTCTACTCTTTGCCTATAAATTCCCACTGTTTCATGATATATCCAGAGATGAGTACATTCTTTTTATTCCACTACATGGAAGGAGGGAGGGAGGGAAGGAAGGAGTGAAGGAGGGAGGGAAGGAATGAAAGAGTGAGGGAGGGAGGAAGGACAGCAAGGAGGGGAGGGCGAGAGTGGGAATGGAAAGGAATGCACTCCAGAGAATTATTTTTATATAAAAATAATTTTGCTATAATTTTTATATTCACTGTCATAACTCCCTTGAATAAAAATAATCAACCTTATTGTCATGTGTCATCACTTGTCCCTTGTATCACTTGTCTTCCTGTTGCTCATCGATTTGCTCGAGTGGGCACCAGTAAAATCTCCATACTTCCTCTCACATGCTAGTGTAGCTCAAAGGCATCTGCTTGCTCCAGGAACAAAAAATATTTTTTGCAGTGATTTTTATATTCACTGCCATAACTCCCCTTGAATAAAAGTAATCAACCTTATTGTCTTGTGTCATGAATTTTTTAATACTCTCCTTAACGAGACTGTAAGTGTAGACTACTTTATATATAAAGAGACAGCTCCATGGCTGAATGTAGGGAGGAGTTAAGCAGGAGCCTGTGTTTTAGGACTGCTCCTAGTTCTGCACTGATGATACTTTGATCTCTGCGTGAATAGTTGAATTCACAATTTACTCTTGAGAATTCTGTAATATTGGAATGGGCATACAATTTAAAACTTTATTACAAAAAGCCAAATGTTTCCTAATCAATTTCAGATAAAATAGAACGAAATTTTATAAATAATTTTATTGTTTTCCTCATTAGTGATTTACAGGCCAATTTCTGGTTTTTTTTTTTTTTTTGCTTTTTTTGTGGGGGTCACACCTAGCGATGCACAGGAGTTACTCCTGGCTCTGCACTCAGGAATTACTCCTCAATTTCTGTTTTAATGAATGGCAGAAATCTTTTCTCCTGGCATATTTAGGCCATTTTCATTGATTTGGGCTAATGACATATTAGAGATTAAGTCTATCACCTTTCTTTACAGTCCCGAAACCACAACTGGTCATGCTTTGGTTCATCCTTGATATGAGTACTTATGGAATGTGGTGCTGGGGATTGAACCAAATTTTAACGTGTGCAAGGCCAGCATTTTATTTATTTATTTATTTATTTATTTATTTTTGGGTTTTGGTCATACAGTGTTTCAGCACCCGTCCCTCCACTAGTGCCCATCTCCCACCACCAACATCCCCGGTTCCCTCCTCCCTTCCCCAGCCCTGCTCCATGGCAGGTTCTTTATTTCTTTCCCTTTCTCTCTCTTTCTCTTTTCCTTCCCTTCCAGACTATGGATTACAGAACATACATTAAAAGGTTGTCATGTGTATCCTTTTGCCTCTATTTAATGCTCAGTTCTAGGTTGGCATTAGTACCCTCGACTATTATTAGCACCCTGTTCCATTTTCTGTCTTACCTAAACTCTGACTCCCACACGTTTGTGATAATTTCCACCTTTGACAAGACCTCCTGATATATGTTTCACTTGACCTTGGATATTGGTATCATAATGTGTACATATATATTTATGCCATGCAAATAAATGCAGTCATTCTGTATCTGTCTCTCTCCTTCTGGCTAATTTCGCTCAACATAATCTTCTCCATGTCCATCCATTTATAGGCAAATTTTATAACTTCATTTTTCCTAACAGCTGCATAGTATTCCATTGTGTACCAAAGCTTCTT
The DNA here is from genome assembly GCA_021461705.1 of Cryptotis parvus. Taxonomy (NCBI): domain Eukaryota; kingdom Metazoa; phylum Chordata; class Mammalia; order Eulipotyphla; family Soricidae; genus Cryptotis; species Cryptotis parvus. Next base: position 16,807 of record JAJIBD010000917.1, on the reverse strand, counting down.
TATCCAGTCATCGATTTTCGGGCACTCTGATTGCTTCCAGATTCTGGCTATTGTGAATAATGCTGCTATGAACATAAAAGTAGGGATGGTGTTTCCGCTGCGTATTTTTGGTTTCCCAGAGTAGATTCCCAGGAGTGGTATGGCTGGGTCTATGGCTGGGTCAAATGGGAGTTCAATTTCTAGTCTTTGGAGGAAAGTCCATGTTGTTTTCCAGAAAGGCTGTACCAGCCGGCATTCCCACCAACAATGGATGAGTGTCCCCTTTTCCCCACATCCACGCCAGCACTTGTTGTTCTTGCTCTTTTGAATATGTGCCAGTCTCTGTGGTGTAAACAAGGCCAGCATTTTAACCTCCAAGTCTTTTCTTTTTAAGTCTGTTGTCTTGTTTGTTTCCTTTCTCCATTTTTATGCCTCTCCATAGATTACTTTCTCATCTTTTAGAAATGTTTTTAATTTTATAGTACATGTATGCAATATATATATATGTATTTGTGTGTGTTCAAAATACAATAGTCTGTCATCTACTATTCTTATTCTACTACTTTCAGATAAAATATATATGCAATACCTGTTTATATTTCCTTACCATCTAGTTTTTATCACGTAATTATCTCAAATATTTTGTACATTTAATGCCACATACAACAGTTAAATAATTATTTTTGCTTTGTTTTTGCTTGGGGCCATGGGAGCTGTGCTCATGGAAATCTCCTGGTGCGGCACTCAGACATCATTCCTCGTGAGTTTGGGGGACCATATGGGGTGCCAGGTTTCAAACTCAGTGTGCAAGGGAGATGCCTTACCCACTGTACTATAACTCCATCTCCATTTTACTTTTCTTATCACTCTCAGCAATGTTACACCTGGCTCTGCACTCAGGAATTATTCTTGGCAGTGCTCAAGGGATCATATGTGATGCCTGGTATTGAACCAAAGTCATCCTCTTGCAAGGGAAATGCCCTATTGTTGTACAATCACTCCAGCCCCCTCCAGTACTTGTTTTAAGCAAAAAACAAAATTTTAGGGGTGAGAGATTGAGGTAAAGCATTTACCTTGTATGCAACCAATCCTGGTTTGATTCCATGTAACATATATGGTTACATGCACTTTCAGATGTCATTTCTGAGCATGGATCTAAGAATATTCTCTGAGTACTGTCCTTTTTGTGCCACCCCACTAAAATAAAAAAACAAAACCAAAAACTTCTTATTAAAAATATCAAAAGGAGGAAATGTATCTAAGGGAGGATGCAGAGTGTAGATTCTGGGTCAATAGATTTTCAGGAGCTTAAAGCTGGTTTGCCATTTTCTGGGTCCTTTTGTTTCCAATGATGAAACTTCAATCACAAAAAGTTTTTCTCTTAAGATAAATCATTTTGCATTTCTGCTTTCAAGTTTTTGTCTTCTTTCGTCATTCAGAAATTGGATTATGATGCTCTAAGTACAGAATTTGAGGTATATTGAGTCCACATACACAACTTATGGTTGTGGTATTCACCCCTTGTGGGAATTCATTTTGTGTTTGAGGTACTCACACATCACACCTCTTTTCGTGGTGCTTATACAACCTGACTGACGTGCAGCCAGAAAGTTTCTGGAACTTGGCAGTCATAGATAGTAGAGCCCAAGTTCCAGAACTACCAGAATTTTTTTCACTTGGTGCATGTGTAAACACCAGGAATTTGAGCGATGAGTTTTGCTATATCTTCCTGCAATTCCTCTGGACTAAAATAATCTAATAGCGAGCACAGAGATGTTGCCCACAAGATAGTGAGCACATGCTGTATGTCAAAAATATTTTAATAGTATACTTTAATAATTTTGCACATATCTTTTGCTGCCCATATTTTAGAACTAAACTAAACTTCTTATATTTTAAAAAAAGATAAAACAGCCATCTCAGAATGACCCATATAGGAGACTTCCCAATCACAACTCCTTTCAGTAATATACATCAAATTACAGAACCCGAAAAGTCTTGATTGAATAAGGCAACATTGTATTTTCCCACTCCATCTGCACAAAAATTAACTGCATGCCTTTTTAGTTTTTAATAACAACCTATTTCAATATTTTATATGATTAGATTTCATTGAGTCTTCTCCGATATTGCCTATTGAATAACACATCACAGTCAGCGCTATCACATAGGAAAATCTGATTGTCACATCTTTAAGTGTGTCTTGGAAGCTTGTTTCTCAAAGTAATCTTCTTGCTCTGTGTTCATTTCTTAATTCAACCCTTCAAACCTATAACAAAAAGTGTTAACTCTACTTTGGAAACTCCTATCAAATTCGATACCTTCCGCTCTATACAGCTAATACCAAAGCTCACTTAACCTCAAATACATATGAAATCTTAAAAATAAAAGACCCAAGAGATCATGAAAGTTAGCCCCAAAGAATTTGTTGCATGTTTTGAGGTCTGTAATACTGAGTTCAATTCTTGGGAAGCACCTTGTATCCCTGCATATCACTGGTTGTGGCTTTGCTGTGCCCACACATCGACAGAGACCCTTCCCTCCCACCATCCTCCCAAGTCACAACTTGTCTCTTATCCTTGGGATTAGCTTTTTAGTTAGCTTGTGAACAACCACCATTTTTCCTTTAACTCATTAAGGGAAAACATAGATAAACTAATGATCACACTCTTCTATAAAGAGGAATGGATCAAGGAATTCATTATGGAACATATTTCCGAAAAAGATGAATCATTCATAAACCTTGAAGACATAAATTCTAACCCAACTTCTTTACTTTAAAGGGAAAAACACCACTTATCTCAATTTCTATAGCAAGAAATGGGGACAATGGACATTTTGAACATGTGGATGAATATAAAATATTACATATTTTGTTTTAAATATAATTTCTTAGTTGATACTAAGTCACTTGATCATTTGAATCCCGTTATTCGTCGATTTGCTTGAGCGGGCGCCAGTAACATTTTCGTTGGACCCTATCACGTGCCAATGTAGCCCAATGGCATCTGGTTGATTCAGGAATATGAAGAGCCTCAAACCGTTCCTTCAGGGTCTTTACAAGGAAGTCTGACCATCTTGTAGGTGGGTGGCCACGTGATCTTTTGACATCCCATGGGATCCAGTCAGTAATGGCTCTAGTCCAGCGGTTGTCTCCAAATCGCATTACATGTCCAGGCCATCTGATTTTGAAGCCTTGGCAAATGAGACAGCGTCCCTGATTCTGGAATAGCAACGGAGGTCAGAACTCCGGATTTCTTCTCTCACTTGAGTGAGGCGTGATAGTCCAAGCATAGCTCTTTCGATTCCTCTCTGGGAGACCTGAATAGCATTCTCGTCCTGCTTTTTGTAGGGCCCAGGTCTCTGAGGCGTATGTTAATGCAGGGGGAACTGTGGAGTCAAAGAGATGTGCCCGGAGCCGGAGGTTCTTTGTCCTTTTAGCTATTTCTTCGATGCCTTTGAAGGCATTCCATGCCGCTCTCTTCCTCCTGCGCAACTCAGGTTTTAGGTCGTTCATCATGTTGACTTCTCGACCTAGGTACACATAACTGCTGCATTCAGAGATGTTTGTTCCAACTTATATTTGAGTTTACATTATATGCAAGAGAAATATATGTTTATGTAAAGGATAAAAGAAGGTCAATGGGGGGTCGGAGTGATAGTCCAGCGGGTAGGGCATTTGCCTTGCATGTGGCCGGCCCATGCTGGCCCGGGTTCAACCCTGGCATCCCATATGGTCCCCCGAGCACTCCCTGAGTGCAGAGCCAGGAGAAACCCCTGAGAATTGTGGGTGTGACCCAAAAAAAAAAAAGAGAACATCAATGGAAAATGTCATTGTAAGTCTCATTTTAATACATGGAATATTATATATAATATTTTGCTGCAATAAATTTGGGTCATATTTTGCAATCTGTAGAATAAGCACTAAAATAAAAAGGAATTATTTTATGAAATAAGCATAGAAAAAAAGTCGAAACATGGGAGGAAGATAAAAAATTAGAAATGCAAACAGTGACAATTTTATCAGGAACAAGGATTCTTAACATTTTCTCTGGAGTATAAAATGGCACTATGACTTAGGAAACTGACAGTTTCTTTTGACATTAAACACATGGCTATGTTGTGACATAATATCCTAATTACAGAATTTTTAAATTTGTCCAAAAGATTTACACACCATCATCAAAAGAGCTTTAATTCAAAACTAACACTATCATAAATTATCAATCAATTAATGGATGTTTAAGTTGGTGATATTTTAACTTAATGGAATACTATAAGATAAAAATAGATAAAAACCATCGATAAATCTCAAAAGAATCATTTTGAGTGGAGAATCCAGACACAAGAGGATATCTATATAACTGTTTCCTGTGTTATTTTAACAACAGGCAAAATTAATCGAGGCTAGCAGGAATAAGGAAGCCAGAATGAAGTTCCTTCTTGGTGGGTGTGGTAGTTGGAAGGTGAGTGTTGATTCACAAGAAGTTAATATGAAGAATTTTCTTTGATGATTGAAATACTCTATGTCTTTGTATTCAAATTGGAGTTTGCTTAAGGTGGTTACACATTTGTCAGAACATCTGACTGTACACTTAAAACTTAGACATTTTTACTACCTAGGGATCAGTATTTAGTTTTTATAAACATAATCACTTGATCACTTGAATCCCACTATTCATTGATTTGCTCAAGCAGGCACCAGTAACATTTCCATTGGACCCTATCACGTGCCAATGTAGCCTAATGGCATCTGGTTGATTCAGGAATATGAAGAGCCCCAAACCGTTCCTTCAGGGTCTTGACAAGGAAGTCTGACCATCTTGTAGGTGGGCGGCCACGTGATCTTTAGACATCCCGTGGGATCCAGTCATTAACGGCTCTAGTCCAGTGGTTGTCTCCAAATTTCAATACATGTCCAGCCCATCTGATTTTTTGATGCCTTGGCAAATGAGACAGCATCCCTGAATCTGGAATAGCGACGGAGGTCAGAACTCCGGATTCCTTCTCTCACTTGAGATACTAAGTAAAAGGCAACTTATTTTTTGCACTGTTTAGCAAGCTTGGACGTTAGCATTTGGTCTCCTGAGGCTCGCGCCTTTCCACGTTGGCGAATGAGCTCAAGAGCTTCTGAAGACAGCCGCCCTTTTGTGTCTTTCTCTCTCTCGGCATTCTTTGCATAATCATGGCGGTGCTGAACCAGTCGGTTCTATTCATCATCGATGTCGTCAATGATGGTATCTTCCCATGTTGCTGCAATGGTGCCAAAGAGTTCCCAGTTGGTGGTCATTCTGGGAGTTCTCTTCTTAAACTTTGCAGCCTTTTCTCCCCATTGCGGGAAGTAGAATTTTGCACGAAGGAGACAGTGGTCTGATCCCGTTTGGAATTTGGGGACAACAGCAACATCGGTCAGACAAAACCATTGGTTGAAGATGATGTGGTCAATTTCATTGTAGAACTGTCCGCCAGAAGATTCCCATGTCTAACGTTTTGCTTCATTATATTATATTATTATAAACATAATAGTCCTTTTTTAAAATGCACTGCCCTGGCTCTCAGTTTCAGCTCAGTCCACTCTCATCCTGAATGACTATTTTTCACTGAAGGGACTCTCCTGTTTGTGGGTCTCTCTTGGAAGCTCATAGAGCTACTCTTCACATTGCTAACTCTTCTCATTTTCAACCTTTAGATCAATTTTAAATCACTCCAGAGGGTTCTTTAATCATATAGACCAAAGTAGAATCATAGAGTTCTGTATAAATTCCTTAGTGAATTCATATGTATATGCATGTGTATACATATCTGCATACATATTAATTAATTTTAATTAAGTTCTACCATGAGTATGTCTGTTTGTAACTATGCCTTTCCTAAAATTTCATCTTGGTGTAGCTTCTCATACGTCACAAAGATTTTGATGAGTCTTAGGTGCTTAGAGAGTGAGATTCAGAGATTCTGAGTGATTCTCAAGGTCACAGGCAGACAACTCTCCTCCATAAATCTTAGTGAGGTTATTCAATGTAGATTCTCACAGATTTGGAAGGTAGGGGAATGAGCTGTGGATAATTTTAGTCATGCTCCTTCTATGTCACAGTAATTGTAAGATGTGAGAATAGTAATGTGTACAAAGATAATCCAGCCCTGAAATATTGACCACAGTTTTAATTATAATAGCAGAATAAATAAACCTAAGTGAAAGAAAAATAAAAATAATTTATATGCAACTGAATAAACATTCTGTGGAATTTCCATATAAGGAAATATGGCTTAATAAAATGATGATTAATATTTAATCACTGTATCACTGAATAACTGTCTTCCCATTGTTCATCAATTTGCTCGAGTGGGCACTAGTAACATCTCCATAAGTCCTGTCACAAGCAAGTGTAGGCTAAGGGCATCTGCTTGCTCCAGGCACAGGAAGAGCCCGAAACCATTCTTCAGGTCATGGAACTGAGGTCCATAATTGTTACTAGTTTTTTGGTATAACAAGTAAATAAAACACGGGTAGTTTGCCAGACTCTGCCGTGTGGGTGGTATGATCTCAGTAGAAAGCTCTCATCTTGAGCATTTACTTTAAAGGGGAAAGATCAGGTTTTCTCTTGGATGGAGCTCTGAGGAACTATGGAGTCTGGATGTTGAGAATGACTGACTGCATGATGCGTGGGTTGCTCTGGCTTCTTGCTAGGTCTACTGGTATCAGTTAGAACATGTCTAGAACTGTATACAGTGTATAAATGTGAAAGATCTTGGGAAGGACCTTATACTAAAATCAGCATTCTCTAAGAATATTTAATATGATTATAAATAAAGACACTGCATGTAACTTCTGAAAAAATTTAATGTCAAAGGAAGAAAATAGTTCATTGTTTTCTGCCCAATTCACCTGGGCCAGAGTTGGAGGAAATTCCTGGGAAATGGCAGGAAGTTACGTTTTGCAAATGGAAATGTTATATGATAATCTGAGTGTTTATACACATGTATATGTATCACTGTATCACTGTCACTATCTTCCCGTTCATCATCGATTTGCTTGAGTGCGCACCAGTAACATCTCCATATGACCTGTCTCATGCAAGTAGAGCCCAAGGGCACCTGCTTGCTCCAGGAACATAAAGAGCCTCAAACCATTCCATCAGGTAGTGGGAATGAGGTCCATAATATCAGAACTATTAGAATTTTTATTATATTTCATTTTGTTGCATTTTATTACATTATTACACACACTGTACAAAATATACTTCAATCAAATTGCTATTTTGGGAGTAGGATGCTTGGAGCACCTGAACATGCTAAGGCCCATCTTCTAATTCTGTGCTCCTGGGTCACTTCTTGTTGTTTAGGGGGCATTATTGAGTGCCAGAAATACGTTATTATACATAATTTTTAAAGAGCGATGTTATCAATGTTAAAAAAAAACATACAATGTCTTCCCTAGTGCATCCCTTCATTTCTGCCCATAAAATGATTGATATTCTGGCCAGAAACCAGAGATAAAAGAATAAAAACTGAAAAGAGGGTGAATAAAATTGGGGAATGTGAAGACTATTTAAAAATTGTTTCTTCTTTAAAAGCTACTAATTTAAATATTTTCATTTATAGTTACATAGATATAATTATGTACCATAGATATAATTATGCACCTATACTATCATTTCGTGCATTATGGTTCATCAGTAAATGCACAAACTGAGAGCCTATTACTGAGATTATACCACCTGCATGGCGAGCCTGATAAACTACCTGTGTAGTATTTGATATGCCAAATCCAGTAACTATTATAGACCTCATTCCTATAACCTGAATGAATTGTTTGAGGCTCTTTGTGTTCCTGGAGCAAGCAGATGCCCTTGGGCTACACTAGCACGTGACAGGACATATGGAGATGTTACTGGTGCCCGCTCAAGGAAATCGATGAACAAGGGGAAGACAAGTGACACAATTGAAGTGATTCAGTGCCAGGGATCAAACCTCCTGGGTTGCATGCTGGTAAGCCAAGTGTGATCTCTACTGTCTGCTGTGCTATCTCTCTAGGCCCCAAATTTATTTTTTTATGGAATAGTCAGAACTCTCCTTTCTGGATCAATTTAGTTCCATAATTTTGATTCTGTTCCACATAGCAATGGTGTGAGAGGGAACCTAAACACCCTTTCCACATGTTGGATATATTTTAAGAGTAATTAATCATACTCTCATAGTCATCGTGTTGGTATTCATTCCATAGTTTTTTTAATGCATATGTTTATAAAAGGGAACAAAGTACACTTTCCCAAACTTCAGAATATTGGATAATTTTGGACAGATCAAGAGGAAAGCTCTATTTAGTTTTGGTTTTTGAGCCACACCAGTGGTGCTCAGGGCCTGCTCCCGGTGTTGCACCCAGGTTCACTGCTGGCAGACTCATGGGACTGTATCGGCTACAGTGGATGGAATCTGGGTTGACAACATGCAAAGTAAACCCCTACCTGCTGTACTATCACTCTGGCCCTCAAGAGGAAATATTATTGTATGTGTGCACACATGTGTGTCTGTCTGTCTGAGCAAGCATATCTATGTATCTGTTTTTTGCAGACTCTGGGAATCTGAGGTATTGATAAGATCTGAAAACTGGTGATTTTATGTAAATTGAATGAATCAGAACCATCTTCAGCAATTTCTCTTAACATTCATGTCACTTTCTCAATTAAGGAAGAAAAGTGTTTGACAAACTCTATTTGGGGTTACATCAAATTTGCAATGTTTGAAGAACAGATCAAGATGTTTGATGAAAATAAACAGCAGCTGGATTTGCCCTTTTTGCCACACACACAGAGTTTGTTGGGAGTAGCTCATAAATCCTAACAGTTCACTCACTGAGAGAACAGATGGCTGTTGGAGGCCACATTGATGGCCAAGAATTCATCATATTGCTATCACGAGAAGTATCTTCCACTCTTTACTTGGACAAATGGAATGATGATGTTTCTATACCAAAGAGGGGCATATTAAAATGGAAAAAAAATCTTTATGAGAATCAGTGCCACCGAGGCATTATGATTTCCAACCCCACCCTGTTTTGAGACACTATTTTAACCTCTAATTTAAAATTCTTCATTTAAACTATACATCTTGGCCCCATCTGTCATCAACCTTCTAAACCTCTATCATCAACCATATCACAGATGCTAAAGAAAAAATGGGAAAGGAGCTAGCTGTATTGAGTGCATGATAATTTATATGCATTATTATATCCTTTATACATAAAGATGGAAATACTTTGGCAATTGTGAGTATATGCAAGCTTAAAGATAAGTTTCAAACTAATTTAAAATTAGTTCAGAAAATTTACTTTGCCTTAAAAATAACTGAGACATTCTGCTTTAATAGAATGGAAATGGACTTCAGAATCTCGGTGACTCGGCTATAAGTCACGTTTCTACACTAATTGTTTATCCACAGGTAATTCTTTGCCTTTCTAAATATCAACTTTTTATTCTCTATAATGAGGGATTTATATTTCTTAATGTTATAAAATTTTATGAGTAGGCATGTATATGAGTGCATAAAAATGAACCTGGCACAAAATTGGCATTTATTAATATTTTGCACCCTTTTAAGCTTGTGGTGCTAATCAAATCAACTAGCAAAGTAGCAAGTTATATTAATAGACTGAAATGAAATCCAAGTTAAGTTGTCTAATTTAAGAACAATATAGAAGTTTACAACAGGAGGAAAGAGTTTAATTCGAGTTTTGTTTGACAAATCATTTAGGTTCAAGAAGCAAAGAGGTGAGACAAGACCAAAAAACTGTCATATTAAGATAGATTGGTGTCAAAAACTTTACCAAGAATATGAATTAAAGAAGACATTTAATTGGGAATTTTTTAACAAACCAAACAAATATATTTACATATCTATACATATATAATCTAAATACAGTATATATTGTATATATTATATATATAATCTAAGTATAATATATTTAGATTTTATGTATACACACTATATATGTAAATCAGATAGTGACACAAAATATATGTAATGTATATATAGTGTATATATGTAATATATTGTATGTATATATGTACATATAATATATATTATATATATTACATATATTATATATGTGTATATATACAATGTGTGTAAGCCAGCTAGTGAATTGTGAAATGGTTAGGACTTAGGATTCCCAAACAACTCTGTGTGTGTGGCAAGCAAACAGGCAAATCCAGCTGTTTGGGATGTTTATAGTTTGGTGATTATAAATAGCCCTTCAATGAACAACTACTCCTTTTAAGAGATAATAGGGAATTAGTTCATCCAGAATACTGAAAACTCCTTATAGAGATAATTTTCCCTTTGTACATGCAAATATCTTTAGCTCAGAAGGCAACTTCCACCTAGACTTCAGGGGTCCCTCTTGTGTAGGCAATCTTTTGATAAAGACGTTTTCAGTTGTGATAGATTTGAACTCCCCTACAGAAATGCCATCTCTTCACAATTTTGATCTTCTACTCATTAGCCCTGGCCCACTATCCTAATAGAGCCTTGCAAGAAACCAGACAAATCCCACACCATGAGGTCTGAACTGAAAACCTAGTGCCAAGAGTATACCACCCACATAACAGAGCCTGGCAAGCTACCCGTGTTATATTTGATATGCCAAAAATCAGTAACAATTATATACCTTGTTCCCATGACCTAAAAAAGTAAGATTTGAGGCTGTTTCTGTTACTGGTGCAAGCAGATGTCCTTGGGCTACACTAGCACACAACAGGACATATGGAAATGTTACTGGTGCCCGCTTGAGCAAATCGATGAACAATGGGAAGACAAGTGATAGAAGTGAAGTGATACTTATTAGAATTAAGTTACTAGATATTGCCTTGCTACGAAAGGAAGGGCTTACATAAGAATGTGAGTATCTGAAAAGAGACTCATTGAAAGCCTTTTTAGGAACTATTTTACATTCAGTTTAGATATCTTCCAAATCTGCTTTTTAAAATACATTAAAACAAACTAAGGAAAGACATTTATGTCTAGAAAAATACCATGAACAAGTATTTTTTGGTATTCACAAATATCTATGATTAAAGGCTAGTTGAAAATGTCATTTTTCATTCTTATCTAGGTTTTAGGATATTCACTTGTATCACCTGTCTTCCTGTTGTTCATTGATTTGCTCAAGCGGGCACCAGTAACACCTCCATATGTCCTGTTGCATGCTAGTGTAGCCCAAGGGCATCTGCTCACTCCAGGAACACAAAGAGCCTCAAACTATTCATTCAGGTCATGGGAATGAGGTTTATAATTGTTACTGGTTTTTGGCATATCAAATTTGACACGGGTAGCTTGCCAGGCTCTGTCATGCAGGTGGTATACACTTGGTAGTAGGTTCTCAGTTTGTGTATTTACTGATGAACTATATGGCCACTAAACAGCCACCTTCAATAGGGTGGCATCGGCTTTCTCTTAGGTGGAGCTCTGTCGAGCTGTGGAGTCCAGATGTTGAAAATGGCTTCTCTCATGCTGTGGGGTTCCTCTCGCTTCTTGCAAGGTGCTCTTGGGATACAGGATAGGGCTAGAACCCGCCTTCCCTCCTGGACACCTCATGATCAGCTGAGCACAGGAAGAGCTGGTAGCAGCTCTGCCCTGTGTATCTGTTTCTCATATTCAGGCATACCTGGGCTTAAAATAGTCTTCACTGTAGGGTAGGACTCTACGAGCAGGGCTTGATATCTGCTTTTCTCTTGGGTGGAGCTCTGAAGAGCTATGGAGTCCAGATGTTAAAAATGGCTGCTCTCATGCTGTAGGAGTTCCTCTGGCTTCTTGTGAGACTCTATAGGGATGTCAGGCCAGGGCTAGAACCTGCCTTCCCTCCCACTCACCTCTTTAGGATATTAAAAACTAATATAAATAATAATTCATGGAAAGTACAAACTTACATGGTGAATTTTATTCTACTCTTCTATATTTCTTACACTGACATATTTACAGAATAGGACAAGTAATAATTAATTTAGAAGAAAATCCACATACTAGAGAAGAGAAAAATACATGGATAACCTCAGAAATGAAAGAATCTTTCCCATTTCAAGAATTTTAGTAGCTGAGACAAAGCCAGTATTAAATTCAGGTCTCCTGAGTTCTAATGACTTTTCCCCTACAATATTATGATTTGTGCTGCTTTGAAAACTAAATGGACACTGAAATCCCACAGTATTCATTTTTATGAGTGTAGACTGATGAAAAGATAGTCAAATATGTGACTTAACATTCTATGAATAAACAGACTGTTTCATTTGCTAATATTGCTATCCTGATATTTTGATAGAAATTGCTATCAGTCAGAATACATTCACATTATTTATTCTAAGAAATGCATTAAAGTGAAATGAAAATTTGTGGACCCTTAAGCTGGAATAATGAACTAATTTGGTCTATGCATAAGGAAAGCATGGCACAGATTCTCAAGGTTACCCTCACATAAACTTTAGTATTGTGTTACTTATGCCATGAGATTTATAGATAAAAGAATTCAGGACATCTGTAGCAAAATACACAGATATCCTATATACAGGGACATATATCCACCCGTGCCTGCTTTCTATGTAATTGAAATCACCACAATTCTAAAGGATTCTACTCATAATAGAGATTTCATACCTCTGAAAATGGGTAATTTTCATCACTTGAAAGTGATATTTGACATTCATATCTCAAATCTTTAAACTGGTGTTTGTATAGGATGAAGACAAGAGGAGCAGAATGATGTGTGAAGGGCCAAGGAAAAGGTGCAAATGGGAATGTCTTTCCTCACATGCACTCTGGTAATCACTCTCTAAAGTGACTTCACCTGACTTTTGGTGAATGATGGTCATATTAAACTTTCAAGCAGGTACAGATTTCCTTATCACCATGGAACAAGGGATTTGGAGTGACAATTTAATATATGGTGTTATATTTTATTTATGATTCACAAATGGCTTTGAAATTTTGACTTTACCCTTCTACCAATACCTGTCAGTTTTCATTACAGCTGATGTCTTGAGGACAGATTATGTGCCTCAGTTTAAAATAACATTTTGCTACAACTAGCATTGATGACAGACCTATCAAATGACTAGCAATTGTCTTTTGACTTCTAAAGGTCAAATCAAAGACTCTGTGTCTTGTTGCTTGATATGAGTGATATCCTTATTTTCAAGTCTCTCTCTAATTTTTTAGGCCCATGCTTTCCCTCTTCCTTTCTTTTTCTTTTTTCTCATGTATAAATCTCTAAGTCTTGGACATGGCCAATTCAAGCCAAATTTTGTAAACACTGCTCTTAGCTTTGGGAAAAAAGAATAACAGTTTTGCACGTTGAGGTTACTCTCAAGAGGCATATTCAGGAGAAATAAGCAAATGCACGGAATGCCAGGAACATATGCAAGCGCATAAGACACATCCTTGAAAAAGGGCAAGATAATACAACCCCTGTAAGGAAGCAAGTCAATGTGTTATTTTAATAACTCAGAGTGAGCCCCTAAATCAATCTATCTATCATCTATCTATCTATCTATCTATCTATCTATCTATCTATCTATCTATCTATCTATCTATCTATCTATCATCTATCTATTTATCTATCTATCTATCTATCTCTCTATCTCTCTATCTCTCTATCTCTCTATCTCTCGACCTCTCTACCTCTCTACCTCTCTTGCTCTCTCGCTCTCTCCCTCTTGCTCTCTTGCTCTATCTCTCTCAATCTAATCTATCTATCTGTCTAATCTTTGTCTATTTATCTATCTATCTAATCTATTACTATCTATCTGTCTATCTATCTATCTCTACCTCTCTTCCTCTCTCATTCTCTCACTCTCTCGCTCTCTCACTCTCTCACTCTCTTGCTCTCTCGCCTCTCTCGCTCTCTCCCTCTTGCTCTCTTGCTCTATCTCTCTCAATCTAATCTATCTATCTGTCTAGTCTATGTCTATCTATCTATCTATCTATCTATCTATCTATCTATCTATCTATCTATCTATCTATCTATCATCTATCTGTCTGTCTGTTCTGTCTGTCTGTGTCTATCTTCCATATATATGTATGTATATATATATATATATATATATATATATATATATATATATATATATATATATATATATGGCCTCCATTTTTCACATCCAGACTTCTCTCTCTTCAGAACTCCACCCAGCAGACCAGCCTATCACAGCCCGGCTCATTGAGTTCCACCCTGCAGCAGTCTTTTTGAAATCCGGCTCAGATATGCCTGGCCAGAGACTCACAGACATGGGGCAGAGCTGCTACTTGTTCTCCCTGTGCCCAGCCGCTCACGAGGCACCCAGGAGGGATGGTGGGTTCTAGCCCTGGCCTGCCACCACAGCAGAGCCTTGCAACAAGCCAGACGACCCCCCCCCACTCCATGAGGGCCTCCATTTTCCACATCCAGACTTCTCTCTTGTCAGAACTCCACCCAGCAGACCAGCCTATAACAGCCTGGCTCGCGTGGTCGCTTGCGGCGCAGGGGTTCATCAATAAATGCTGGACTTAGAGATGACTACAAGAGTATGCTACCTGCATGGCAGAGCCTGGCAAGCTACCAGTGTTGTATTTGATATGCCAAATACCAGTAACAATTATAGACCTCATTCGGAATAGATTTGGCTCTTTATGTTCCTGGAGCAAGCAGATGCCCTTGGGCTCTACTAGCATGAGACAGGACATATGGAGATGTTACTGGGGCCTGCTCGAGCAAATTGATGATGAACGGGAAGACAGGGATATATATATTATATATATATATATTATATATTATATATATTACATATATAATATATATATATATATATATATTAGGGAAAACATATTTTCCTTACCGAAAATATACTTTTTTAAGTCCTATCCTCCCTGAGCCTTATAATGCATACATGTTTGGAAATAGGGTTATTTTTTTTTGTTTTTTTTTTTGTTTTTTTTTTTTTTTAAGTATTTTATTATACCACCGTGAGATATACAAATAAAAAGATATACAATTAAAAAGTTCATGTTTGGGTTTTGGTCATACAGTGTTTCAGCACCCGTCCCTCCACCAGTGCCCATCTCCCACCACCAACATCCCGGTTCCCTCCCCCTTCCCCAGCCCTGCTCCATGGCAGGTTCTTTATTTCTTTCCCTTTCTCTCTCTTTCTCTTTTCCTTCCCTTCCAGACTATGGATTACAGAACATACATTAAAAGGTTGTCATATGTATCCTTTTGCCTCTATTTAATGCTCAGTTCTAGGTTGGCATTAGTACCCTCGACTATTATTGTTAGCCCCCTGTTCCATTTTCTGTCTTACCTAAACTCTGACTCCCACACGTTTGTGATAATCTCCACCTTTGACAAGACCTCCTGATATATGTTTCACTTGACCTTGGATATTGGTATCATAATATGTACATATATATTTATGCCATGCAAATAAATGCAGTCATTCTGTATCTGTCTCTCTCCTTCTGGCTAATTTCACTCAACATAATCTTCTCCATGTCCATCCATTTATAGGCAAATTTTATAACTTCATTTTTCCTAACAGCTGCATAGTATTCCATTGTGTAGATGTACCAAAGCTTCTTTATCCAGTCATCGATTTTCGGGCACTCTGGTTGCTTCCAGATTCTGGCTATTGTGAATAATGCTGCTATGAACATAAAAGTAGGGATGGTGTTTCCGCTGCGTATTTTTGGTTTCCCAGAGTAGATTCCCAGGAGTGGTATGGCTGGGTCAAATGGGAGTTCAATTTCTAGTCTTTGGAGGAAAGTCCATATTGTTTTTCCAGAAAGGCTGTACCAGCCGGCATTCCCACCAACAATGGATGAGTGTCCCCTTTTCCCCACATCCACGCCAGCACTTGTTGTTCTTGCTCTTTTGAATATGTGCCAGTCTCTGTGGTGTAAAGTGGTATCTCATTGTTGTTTTGATTTGCATCTCTCTGATGATTAGTGATGATGAGGCATTTTTTCATATGTTTTTTGGCCATTCGAATTTCTTCCTTGCTGAAGTTTCTGTTCATTTCTTGTCCCCATTTTTTGATGGGGTTGTTTGTTTTCTTCTTGTAAAGTTCTACCAGTGCCTGATATATCCTGGATATTAACCCCTTATCAGATGGGTATTGGGTGAATATTCTTTCCCATTCTGTGGACTGCTTTTGTATCTTAGTCACTGTTTCTTTTGAGGTGCAGAAGCTTTTCAGTTTCATGTAGTCCCATATGTTTATCTTTTCTTCTAGTTTGCTTTGTTAGTGATGTTTCACCTTTGAAGATGCCTTTAGCTTCAATGTCGTGGAGGGTTTTTCCTATATTTTCTTCAATGTACTTTATGGATTCAAGTCTGATATTGAGATCTTTAGTCCATTTTGATCTGATTTTTGTGCATGGTGTTAGACACAGGTCCAAATTCATTTTTTTTACACGTTGCTGCCCAGTTTTCCCAACACCACTTGTTGAAGAGGCTTTCCTTACTCCATTTTAGACTCATTGCACCTTTATCAAAGATTAAATGATCATGTGTTTGAGGTTGGGTGTCAGGATACTCTATTCTATTCCATAGGTCCACAGGTCTGTTTTTATTCCAATACCATGCTGTTTTAATTACTACTGCCTTGTAGTACAGTTTGAAGTTGGGAAAGGTGATGCCTCCCATCTTCTTTTTCCCGAGGATTGCTTTAGCTATCCTTGGGGGTTTATTGTTCCATACAAATTTCAGGAGCGTTTGGTCAATTTCTTTGAAGAATGTCATCGGTATCCTTATAGGGGACTGCATTGAATCTGTACAGAGCTCTAGGGAGTATTACCATTTTGACAA